>QLOI01000616.1:0-26666 GCA_003313605.1 Tuber umbilicatum | reverse complement strand
GACCTTCCCGTCCACCCTGCCCTACAGGTGCACCTCGACATCTCCACCCAAGGCCGTAACTTCCGCCGTGCACGAAGAGAGGACATGAGTCCTATCGACAACGACGAGGAAGAAGCAAACATAGTAGTTGGCATCGAAGGTGAGGCATTGCAATGGGGTTCCCCGAATAGCCTGCACGGTCAGCACCATCAGCGTTCGCACTCACGCTCGCACTCACGCTCGCATTCAAATTTAAACTCCCGACATCCAACGCCGGTGCCTACGCCTGAGATGAAGCAGTTGAGGGGTCATGGCGCGAGCCCGAGCTTGGGAAGTATCAGGAGTACTGGGAGTGCGGGAAGTAGTAGCGACCGAGCTACAGTTTCATCGGTTGAGACTATTGGGAGTTTGAATCAGATTTAGGATTTTGTATTTCTTTTCTTTTGTCACACTGGTTTTTGGTTCGTATTGTTTTATTCCTCGTTTTTTTTTTTTGATTCTCTCTTGGATGGTGTTTTTGGGCGGATCGGACGCATAGGGTTGGATGTATAGGATTGGATGGGGGTCTGGGTAGTTTGTGATAGATGATTTCTTTCACGACACCTTCTCTTTTTTTCTCGGCTCGGGGTTTGTATTCGGCAACGGTGGAGCCGCTGTTAATATCGAGTGATGGGCTATGTGGTTTAGGCCGGGGGTTTTTTTTTTTTTTTTGCTTATTTTTATATATATCGTTTGTCTTGGAGTATATGGAATTTTATACTAGTTGAAGCTATTCTATATGATGCCGCTATGCTCCGATTGCGTGGCTGTGATATCAAGGTATCTATTCGTGCCAGCGAAAACTTGTCTGACTGCCTCCTGGGAAGTGGTGCTTTCCTGGAGTGGACTTACCAAGCCACTGTAAATTTCTTATAGGTGAGCATACCGGGGATAGGCTTGTGGGCCCTTCCGAGGTGTAGGTTCCGGGCTACATTTGATCGAGATAAGGGGTGGTACAATAGAAACGGATCAGAGTTTGCCCCCTTGGTATTGGGGGTGCTCACGCTTAGCCTTTTTTTTTTTGCAGTTCCGGTTATGGTTTGAGCTGTGCTGCGGCTGCTAAAACGACAAAAACTGCCGAAACCGCGCTCTGGCCAAAAGAAAAAAAAAAGAGCAGTTTGCAGGTACTTGAATCGCTTTGAGGCCGCTTTTGATCCTATGCACTAATGGTTGGCAAACAAAATAATATGCACTTTCCACTCCTCAGGACTCATCGGTTTCGCCGATGTTATCACCAATACCTACGTGTGCGCCGAGCGAGTAGAGGGCATACAGCCTAGCTGCCGGTCCAACTAGAGGTTCGTCGCCGTAAGGGGGTGAGCACATTTTTTACGCTTTCAAAACCTATCCTTCCTACTTACCGCGCGCCGAGCCTACCCGAGCTTATGCTTGCGGTACTCTTCATCACAAAAAGCCACCCGGGGATGCTTTCCATGGGTTGTTGGAGTAATCTCGGATATGGGCGCGAAGAACAGTAGCGTTTTGATGACTTCAACTCGAACGGGTTCGACCGCTTAGGGTGAACCAAAAAGATGGGCTAGGATATATTAGAGAACATCAGTGACCTCATCCTCCATGGGAAGAAAGGTGTTTTCCGTCTTCAGCCCATAATGCATTATTAGCTCTTCGCTGGTATACCCCCTCGGAACCTGAAGAGTATAATATAAGGATACTGTGTCTGACTTGTACAAAATAGCCGCGGAATAGCCATCGCTCAACCAAAACCTTCTCACCACCTAAAGGAGTGCGATCCAATATGAAGGGATGATGTTTGTGGACAACGGAAGACAATATATCCAACACAGGTTTCAACGGGACACGCCCGGATCTGGTATGGGAGTGCGTACGCACTGTGCACCTGGGAATTTGGGCAAACAATGAACACGCTGAAGACTAAAGGCAATTTTATTATATTACCGATTACTATTGATCTCACTACTAACAAATAAGTGGACCGGGCTAAATATTACCGGTGCTAATCAACATCTGTAACCGGTAAAAGAAAAACAAAGATAAGAATGGGAATAATAAGGGTAAGGATAAGAATAAGGATAAGAATAAAAGTGGAAAACAATGAGGGGAGATTTGCGGAACAGCTTCCAGAGCTACCGCTAGTAAAATTTCGTCTGTTCTGTCTGGTCAATTTCCATCCATCTCTTAGAGCTCTTACATAAAGTTCAGCTCGCCGGGCTCCCCAATCTCCAGCTCCCCCAACTCCCCGGTTTTCTCGTTCAGATTTTTCTTTGCACCCTTCTTGGGCTTCACACCGGTTGACTTTGCTTCCCTCTTCGCTGCGCTCTTGGCCTTCGCGGTCTTGGGAGCCTTGGATGCGGTCTTCGATGTCACTCTAGTGCGCCTGATCGGGACCGGGGGGATTTCGGGTTCGGGTTCGTCGACTTCTGTGGACAGCTCAGAGCAGTGGTCGTCGTCGCAGTCACTAATATCGACCTGCCCTCTTGGCGCGCTGGCCGTTTTTGCCTTCTTCTTGTCCATTGCCTTGGCGGACTTTGGGGCTTTGGTCTTCTTGGTCGCGGATGGCTTCGAAGCGGGAGTTGCCTTTGACTTTGGCCGCTTTCTGGGAGTTTCGATTCCCTGCTCGTCGGCTTCCCGTGTGCGTTTGGCAGAGAGTTTGCTGGGATGCGGCGTATCTTTGGGAATCTTTCTTGGGGATCTTCTGAGAGCCTTAGGTGAAATGTCCGTGGCGAGGTATGCAGATTGTTTGGTCTTCTTTGCAGACTTCCTGGGTGGGGTCTGTTCCATATATTCGGAGGTGGTAGATTCCTGCTCATCCATATCTTCACCGCATAAATCCGAATAGGTCTCCGGTGATTGCTCATCTTCAGGTTCGGAAAACTGAATGTGCGGCAGTTTATCGGATGGATGGCTGGAGTTTTCACCAGGTAGACAATCCTGGCGTGTAGTGAGTGGAGCCAGAGGAGGGATCTCCAAGGAGTTTTTCATCACTATGGGGTCTCTGTAAACAGTGAACGACTTTGCAGAGGACTCTTCGGCAATTGTTGAGAGTGGGGGTGGGAGGATGCCACTATGCATACGGATGCTTGGAGTAGAGGGGCCTTCTTCTTCAGTCAGAATGTTGGAAGGACTACTCGAACCATCTTCCTCTTCACCCACGCCCTGTGTTTGTTGGTGACGGCTGTTGGCATACTCGCCTGCGCCGATGCCCGAAGTTTTGGATTTACCGTTGTCACGACTGCTCCTTGCGCTAGGCTCATAGACGTAGTCCCAATTGCCATTGAGAGGTTGGCGCAGGGATTCCGGGGAAGGTACATATCCCTTGCGGTCGGTGGGTCTCCTAGGTCCCCGGGTGTCTACGGGAGATTCGGGATTATTCCGGCTGCCTTGCGCGCTACCCGGCCTCTTTGAGCCCGCTGCTATATCAGTTTTCTGATATCTCTTCAGAAGCTCATAAGTTTCATCGCTGATCTCTGTTGACCCAGAATTGAAGGAATGGCAATCCTCGTCAATATCTTCCTTGATCACCGTCCCACGCTGCTCGGCCGCCCCAGGTGCAGCCATTCCGGTAGGATTGGTTGATAGCACTATTTCCGGAAGTTGACAAGCCTCATCATCGGCAACCTCTGTTGGTCCAGAGTCGCAAGAATCGTAATTCTCGTCGATCTCTTCTCTAATTACCATTTTGCGTTGCTCCACCGACTTTGGGGCAGTTATTCCAGTGGGACTGGTTGATGGTGCTCTCTCCGGAAGCTGATAGGTCTCTTCGTCGACCTCTGTTGAATCAGAATTGTAGGAATCGTCTATCTCCTCCTTGGATACCATTCTGTGTTGCTCTGCTGCCCGAGTAACGGCTATACCGGCGGGAGCGATTGATGGTACAGCAGTGCACCGACCAGGACTTGGGCTGGGTGCAACTTCTCGAATTTTCTGCTCAATGGAATACTTGGAATCGCCTTTCCAATGTTTCAAATTAGGAGCTGAGGTGGTACGAGAACCCATGATAAAATTGTTAAGGGTTGCTCTTGGAGGTTCAGTATTGGGAGGCAGGACTGGAGATGAATGTATATCATCCAGACCTTGCGATCGGGTCATTTTTTGGGCCTCTGAGAAGCCCCAGAAGCCCTTTTGAGTATCTAAAAAACGTTAGCAACCCGCAACCAGATGAAATTCGGGTTAGAGAACTTACCATCACAGGGAGTTGCTGTTCTGCTCGCCGCCGCAGATGCAAAGTCGTCATCGAAGACGTTCCCAAGCTTATCTTTGACACAGGCCAAGTCCTCACGAATCAGAGAAAGAGCCAAGTGAAGCTTTGCGTCGGAATTCCTCTTCTCCCAAGAATCGTACTGGCTCTTCAAAACGAGATATTCCATAATTGTGGTCAGTGTCAGTTTTCCAGTAGGAAGTTTAGGCTCAGTAGGGATGCAGTTTGGGTCCTCCTGCAGAGGGGGAGGTGCATTTCCGAGCATGGTGGAAGATTTTTCTTGCCTCGTGGACTCAATCTGACCCCTAGCCGATACGGCAGAACCCTCCCCCCTAACGGAGGGGGATCTATTGTGACCACTTTCAATTGCACCCCCCCAGCTAACTGCCTTCCGTCGCTCAGCAATCGTAGGCCTCGGAGCTGGGCCATCAGCAACACAAGTCCCATCTCTCAGAGCTTTAGCAATCGCTGATTTGTATCCGGAAGGTCTAGCAGGACTAGGCATAGCTTCTCGTTCCCCATCATCGTCGCACTCACCCTCAAAGCTGTACGAGGCAGTATCCTTCAAGCTCTTAGTTCTCCTAGCGTGCAGATCCCCAAGTGGGGAAGAATGAATTGGCCTCTCATAAGGATCGCTCTCGGCTCCATCGCCTACGAACATCGTATCTGTCGGGAAATCAACTTCCTATGAAAAATAGCGAAAAAGCGCTTTGTTAGCCCGGATTACCCCGCCACCGTTAAAAGGAAAGGAAAGGAGAGAGAGAGAGAAAGGAATTCGATGAACTCACCCCTTGACTCCATCTATGGCTCAGCGCCTTATGCCCGCACTTCCAGCAAGCTTGCTCGTCGTCAGAAATGTATGGCTCGCGCCATTGGTGCTTGTTAGAGGAGACTTGAAAGTCGACGCAAAGACATTCTTTGCAGGAGTTAGTGATAAATTGGGGACAATGAGATGGACTAATTGTTTTGGAGGTACTAGACATCCTCAAGGTTGGTTTTAGTTGTTGTTGCTGTTGTTCAGAGACGGCGGCAGTGGCGGTAGTTGATGGAAGAGTGGTTTGAGAACCCGCGAGAGAAATACTTGTCGGTTTGAGAGAGAGCGCTGAGAGCATGTATTAATACGCTTATCAGTAGTGGGGTGGTAGATGGGACTGCTCAAGCCGTCTCTTAGGTCAAGGTCTAAAAAATGCTGAATTAGAATGGATAGGAACTGATGTTGAATTCGGGTAGGGCTTTTGTATGTTTGTAAAATATCGAGTGAGAATTTATGATCGCGGGCAGTTGAGTTAAATTTAGTTTCCGGAACTAAAGTGGTGACCTGTGCAGTGGGATAATGGGGATGTGGGGAGAAGGTTTGATCCAACTGTTACCCACCGATTAAATATCTTTCCGTGATCCCACCAAGTTTCAAGGCGATCACTAGTTGTCTGTTTTTTCCGGTTTTCCTCCGCCCTTGATACTTGTATTCTTTTCAAGATACCACTTCTCGCCATCTTTGCTTACATAAATACTTTACAGCCTATCGCTTCAGTGCTACTAGTCCTAGGAGGTTTTCAAGTGCGGTATGTAGGTTTGAGTGGCCTCGTTGGGGTGTGGGGTGGGATACTTCATTGTTGCTATTCCGCCGAGGGAGTGGGGGGGCAGCAGGATTCGGGATTTTGGTCCGGAAAAATGATACTCCGTAAGGCGCTACGTCGGCGGAGTGGGATCGTGATTTACGGGATGATAGTATCATACTCGAGTATGAAATTCCGAAGGGCTGCGGAAATCATGAGAACAACTATTTCATTGCAAGGCTGGAAGTATTGCGCCCCGGAGCTGGTAATGTGATCACGCCATTTAACGGGTGCACAACGAAAACCGGTCACACATATTTTCTCTGTCACCATACCGCTACGGTACAGGTATTTTTAGCGAATTCACTTTTTTTTTGCTAGCCAAACACCGTTTCGTTCGTCACCCGCTAGTTGGAGGAGGTAGCGTGCTAGTTGTGGAGTACTTAGTATGTGAGCTAGCTGAAGGGGACATTTCGATAAGGTGGACAAAATACTTGGGTCAAGTGACCAAGAGGTCTATTATCGACATATATTCTTTATATACAGTTCAGTACTAGCTCTACTCGAAGGAGCAGTGTCTTCGACAGTTCAACGGGTATTACTATTCAATACGATGAGCGCGCTGCAACCACTAGAACCCCCCCAGCCATAATATGTATTCATCTTTGTATCTTACCGTGACCTCGAAATATATACGAGTACGTTCTCTCTTCTCGCCTTTTTTGGGTTGGGTGTTACAAGCCTCGTGCCAAGCGGTTGCCTTGTGGAGATCACATTTCAAGCACCCTGGTTCTCGTAAAAACAATAATCCGAAGGATCACACCCTCTTACTGCGCCTTGGGACTTGCAATGGACAATCGTCATACGGAGGGAGGCCTCAGCAGATCAATACGACATTTACTGGCAGCACAACACTTTTCTTCCCTTTGCACAGTAAGGGTGCGGGTCGAGTAAGCAAGCATGAGGTGACCCGTTCCTAGGGAAATCAACATTCGGCATCATAACAAGAAACCTTCATCGCGGTATCCATCAGCCGCGAATGTGCCCGCTTGCTCAGAGGTGTAGTTTGGTGATGGGGTAGACAGGGGTTCGAGAAGTCAAAGCTTTTTACCTTTCCTAGCATTGTACCGGTACAGTACCTACATTATTTAAATCATCGTTTTGTCTCTGACGGTAATGAGCACGGAGACTTCAAATCTCTACCGTAACTCTCGCATCATTACTCGTACCGTCCACCCCCGAACACTCGAATACAGAACGAGCGACAAAGTCTCACTTTGGCGATCCTCTTCCACTCTAGCACTGCACAGTACGAATACCAGTGTGATAAAGTACTGGTAGTATGACACTGTTGCCACTAAACTGAACTATCACAACACACCGGAAGCGGCGCATCCCGGATTCTCCCACGACACAGTACTGTACACCACCAGCGCACCAAAACCGAAGTCAAGGGTACGGCTCGGGTTGAGCAACCGAACAAGTGACCGCGCTGTGCTGCGGTACCTGTTTAGATAGACGGGTGGTTGCGGCTGACTTTTGCGCTTGTTCCTGCTCGGTGCGGAAAAATAGTTATGATGTGTGAGGTTCTTGCTGGATTCTCCACTTGCGACGACGTCGAATTGCATTAGATTAGAAACTTCAGGTAGATGAGGAAATATTCATTCAGATGAGTGCATCAGCTGCCCTATATCAGGAATTATGTCATACGGGGGTGGGAGCTGGCGTCCGAGTACGGCACCTGCGGACTGCGGTCGTGTGGGATGAGGCCATGCGCGATACAGCAAGATCTGCGCTAGTGTTACTCGCCCCGGGCAAGGTGTGCCCGGGTGTTTTGTAGGGATATTTTAGAGAGGTAAGACAATTATGGGAAGCCCGAGTTCATAGTTAGAGGGGGCAATTTAGGTGAGAATTCACACCTTACCGCAAAGTAGCGTTACTCACCCCTGTACTCAGGTACTAGTGCTTCCTGTCCGGGATGAGTACCGGTACAATGTATTACCTGTGAACGACTGCAGACTTTTCTGTGTCGATTATTTGACAATATATGATTTGGGACGCGCTCCCTATTCTCCTTCCGTTATAACCTTGTTCCACTGCTTTGGTTTGGGGGTGGAAGATAGTTTTCCCTTTCCCCTGTTTTTTTCCCTTTTTGTTTTTAGGTTTTGGAGCGGATATTGAACGCGGATGAGACCTGGGCAGGTACTCATATAAATCTCTGACCCCCGGCCCCCTTTCCCTCTACTTCACTACCGGTACTAGTATTCCCGTTCGTCCTCTGTCTTCCTCTTCCCTCGCCCCAATTTCGCACATTTGGTACAAGCAGTCCGAAATCTTTTTGATCGAATTGTTGAATATGTACTCGCGACTTGTCCAGGGGTTTCTCGCTGTGCTTTTAGCCATCACTGTGCTGGGAGCACCCACTTCACATGGAGGGGTACAGAAACGGCAATCGTGCTCTAATCTGTTACAGAGGAGAGCCTGGTGGGTCCCACCTCGATTGTTCACTGGTAAAGAATAGCGCTAACAATTATACAGGCACACACTCACGGACGACCAAAAAAGAGAATACATAAGAGCAGAATTATGCTTGATGAAGTTAGAAGGCACAACTGGCCTCCCAGGAACAGTATCCCGCTTCGACGACCTGATTGCTGTACACCAGACTCAAGCTGGGAACGTGCATAACGATGGCTGGTTCCTACCCTTCCATAGATTACACATGCACGCTCATGAGATGCTACTACGCAGCATGTGCGGGTATAGCGGGGCTCAGCCGTAACTCCCCCCTCCACCCTTCTCCCACCTACAAGGTCTAATGATGATTAGATACTGGGATGAAGCCCACGAAGCCGGCCAGTTCACTCGTTCTCCCGTTTTCCGCGGGGATGACACTGGTTTCGGTGGCAACGGTGTCCCTCTAGATGGTGATACGGACCCTTTGCGAAGGTGTGTCCGCGACGGCCCGTTTGCCGGTTACACGCTGCATAACGGGCCGGGACACTCAAACACAGCGCACTGTATCAATCGCGCTATCAGCGACCAACTCAGTATGTTATCTTCCCAGGGCCAGATAGATTATTGCCTGGGAAAGCCGGATTTCCAGCAGGCGTGGCCGTGTATCGAGGCAAACCCGCACAAGGGTGGTCACGGCGGTGTTGGGGGGGAGATGGTGAGCTCTATCAGTCAAATGTTAGCGGGCGGGAGCGCTAACTCGTGACGGACGAACAGGATGACGCGGTTTCGTCCCCTGGGGATCCGTTGTTCTATCTCCACCACACATTCCTGGATCGCGTGTGGTGGCAGTGGCAGGAGAAGACGAATAGGGTTTATGATATCGCTGGGTACACCACTGGGTCTGAACCTGAGGGCGGTTGGGTACTTGCGACACTGGACGACGAACTGGATATGAAGGGGGTTATCCCTAACCAAAGGATCTGGGAAATTATGGATACTAGAGGAGATGTGCTTTGCTACGAGTATATCTAAAGCGTGCGCCCAAGGGTAAGATGTAGTATAGTCAAGGAATTGCGGTCGTAATGGAGGTGGAGTGGTACTTGTGCCGTATGTATTTGTAATGGGGTGGTAGATTTTCCTTCTTGTATGAATACATAATTTTTAATTTTCCCTCCCCCAAAAATCGGGGACGAGCATGTGGAGTGAGGTTCTCTCGGGATTAAATTATACCAAACTGCATGCGGAAGGGACTAACTGCGATCCTGATAGTCCCCTACCTGTACTGTTTTGTAACGAAGTTGAGGAAATCCCCCTCGTATAATCAATTCCAGAAACCCCTGTTTAATCCCCGATGGGTGAAAAGTCTAACCAGTCTTTTACCACCCCTCTCTATCAATACTAGACTATCGCAATACCCTTCGTTCTTTACACGAGTACCATAGTAAAGGACTGTTGCTGCACTTGACATACGGAATCGCCTAATGTGCCCGTGGTTGAGCGATGTCTGTGAACACGGCTGCTATTGCATAGGGTCAGGATTTAGCCCAGATCTCAGCGCCATGCGATACCGGTACCATGCACTCGAGCAGTTGTCGAGCACAGGCAGTCCTACCGCATCCGGCGCTCCGCTGCCCTTCTGCAAGACCAGACCACCAGACCAGGAAAACCTGGACCGCTACATGATCGCAACTACCGGTAGTGCACTCTTATCTACTGCACTCGAGTCTCTACCCGTATTCTACTTTGCTAGGATTCTTGGCATGCACGACTGAGACATGCGAGCCACAGCACAGTTATGAAGGACCATCAATTGAGCCATACCGGTACACCAAGTACCGGTAAAGAATGGGGGGGATTAGAACACAACTTTGAAAGTTGAATAAAACAATAATAGGGAGAGCCGTGAACGTGAGCCCGAACGTTGCCGTGAGAAGAGGACTGGATTGTTCACAAAAAAAGAGGGAGGTTCTGCGGTGGTGTGAAAATTTGAGATTTTGTATGAGTGGGGGTCGGACTGGAGGTCACTGATGGCCAATTAAATACTCTGTTTACATGCTCAAGTTCACACTAAAGGATAAACTATGCACGTTCATGCTTAGACCGGATTCCTAGCTTGGATGCCGGATAGGTTTAGCTAAGATATTAACTCGGACTAGCCTACCCACTGAACCATATCTGGGAAGTGATAGGCCGTTGCTGTGGAAACAAGTTCAAGTTCACGTTCGCGTCTCAGCAGAACCTCCCTAATAATCGAACAGCAAGGGTGGGTGATTGGTAAGAATTTATCACCCTCTCTCCCTCCTTGAGGTCCCGATGGCCCCGTACTAGTGCTGTACTCGAGTACAGTACAGGTACTGGACAATTAACCAAACTACCGGTAACTTGATGCGGAATCGACCAAACAAACGTTCGGGGATGTGAAAACGCATGATACTGTTACCGGCAGGTTAGAACTGGAATCGAAAGATTTCCATCCGCAGCACCGGTGCAACTACCGATACCCCGACGCGATCCCCTTATCCACTCGGCTAATCCGGCCGATGGGGATGGGTTACGGTACTTCACTCACCGTTTGCGGGGGTTAAGCACCAGGTCCCTTCTTAACTGAAACGGTGATTGCGAAGTAGGCAGGACAATCATTTCAACATAAATTTTGTCCGTACAATTGTTAGGACCCGGGCTGCCCGAATCTACATCACTATAGCAACCATCGGACTGTGTGCTGTACTGTACCAGTATGAAGGCGTGGAAAGAAACTTGTTGTATGGTAAGCGATAGGATCTCTCTGTGCGGTGGTTCGACTATCCTCATTTCAAGAGCAAGGAGAGCTTTCGCTGTTTTGAGCTCAAGCCAGCTACCCGGAACGAGCACGGGTCACTTCCGGCCAAGGGTGATTTTCCGGTCTGGGGGCGAATTGAACCCCCTGCATCGCATCGCCTGCAAGGGCAGGTATCACTATCACTCGCTCTCTCTCTCTCTCAACATCTTCATCTCTCAGCCACGGCTACCTGCATTTGCAGTGGCGGAAAGTCGCGCAAAATAATCGATTGAACCCGAATATCGAATAATCACAACCGCAATGGTCATCCAAATCACCCACCCCTCAAAAACCCACCTACCTATGCACCATGAACCCTCGACAAGGATTGGCGTTTCAAGCAATCCCCCATCGCTAAGACTACACCCCAGTCGCCCAATTCCCGATGATCGTGCACTTAGACCTCTTGAAAAACGACCTGATTCCTGACCCCTACGTTGGAACCAACGAACTCGACTGCTTGTGGGTTAATGATGCCGACTGGATGTACAAGCCACCAGAAGTGCGCAAAAGGCATAGTGCGTCGATGGTATTTGAGGGGTTGGATACTGCTGTTGATATTTACCTAGATGGGGGACATCTGTTTTTCTCAAAGAATATGTTTATTTCTAGGCGGGTGGATATCACTAGGGTTTGTGGGAGGAGCAGGAAGGAGGCGGAGTTAGTGCTAGAGCTCCACCCGCCAAGTAGAGGTTCCAAAGAGGAGGAGCGGAGGGTTGAGTTTAAGAAGACACCTACGGACAATACCCTGATAGGGGGACATTCTAGGATGTATTTCTCCTCTCCACATCTCTCAGTTTGGGCACCGTGCTGGCTGAGGTCAGGTACCTGAGGAAAGCATAATACTACTGAGGCTGGGATTGGGGTCTTGCTCTCGCATCTGTAGGGCCATACCCATTTGTCTGGAAATATTTGTAGAAAGAATAGACAACCTCAAAATATTGCCCAAGGTACACGACAAACTGGATGGAGTGGATATCAAAGTCTCTGCGAAAATATCCGGCTCGGAGGGGGATCACGTCCTTGTAGAAGCCAAAGCGCCGGGTGGCAGAGTTGTGGGAAAGAAGGTATTTGAGGTGAAAAATGAGAAGATTGAGGGGAGCACTACAGTAATTAAACCGGAGTTATGGTGGCCACATATGCACGGCGCACAGCCAGAGTATGAATTCGTAGTAGAAGTATTGAGCGGTGATAAGGTATTCCACCTCCTCTTTAACTATTACTCCCAATACTAATGAAACAAGTCATCCCTCCATAAAATAACCAAACCCCTCGGCATCTGCCACCTAAAATTCCCCCAACACCCTCTGAAATCCACGCCCGGCACATCCTTCGCCTTCACATAAACCACACCCCATTCCTCTCCGGTAGGCCAAACCGGATTCCAGGAGACTTCTTCCCCACACGCTTCCCACACCCAAATTTCAAAGAAGTAGACACCAGCTACCGCTACTAGCTAACCCTTGCCAAGTCCAGCCACCAAAACACGATCTGAGTGTGGGGCGGTGGCATCATAGAAACAGACCAGTTCTATAACCTCTGCGATGAGCTCGGCCTCGTCGTCTGGCAGTACTTACTCTTTGCCTGCGAGAATTACCCGGCGCATGAGGAGTTCTGCGAATTGGTCAGAGAGGAAACGGTTGTACAGGTGACACGCATTTTGCATCATCCTAGTCCGGCCCTTGTCTGTGGGGGTATTGAAGATGTGTGGTTAGCTCGGCTGTGGGGGTGGGTGTATAAAGAGGAGAAGATGGTTGAGGAGTGGGTGAGGGGGAATTTTCAACATAGCAGGATTTTAGAGAGGGTTTTGCCTGAGGCGTTGGAGGTGATTGGGATTAGTGGGGTGGGGTTGGGGTGCTGGGAGGGTACTGTACTGTACTGTAGTTCTTTCGGAGGCAAGGGGGCGAATGCAAGGAATGTGGGTAATATACATATTTTGGATGGCGGGGCTTATACCAGGCCTAATCTTGCACGTATGTGGAGTTTCCGATGCGCTGACAGTTTGACACGGTCCTATACACCCATACCAATCCTACAATGACCTTATGGGACAGTTCGTATCAGAATGTACTGGCCAACCCTCTTCTCACCCTCCCTAACTTACCGGCAGCTAATATAGCACAACAGTCAGAATTGAATCCCCACCAAATATGCGCACTATAAACCGCATGTTTCCCAATCCCACTACCCGGAAATTCCAATCCCTCCCCTCCCTAGCCCACGACAAAGGCCCGGGGCGGGGCGTCGAGCGACAGTGTACATGGGCAAGAACTTTTGCTTCAAAATGGATCCACTGGAAGACTACGCTTACTCCGCACAGTTGCAATAATCCGAAGCAATAGACTTCGCCGTACACACCTGGGGGCGGGGGTTTCGCGGACCTGGGGAAGAGAATCGTTCAGGAGCGCTGGTGTGGTAATCGAACGCCAAGTACGTCCCTCCCTCCCTCCTTCCTCCGGAAATATATACAAGCTATTGATGAAGACAGGAAATAGCTGGCCAGGGATACCAGGGGCGATAGTAGACTACCACCTCCACCCAAAACCCGCCTTTGCTATAAAGGGTGCTCTCACACCAATCTCAATCTCGTTCGAGCGAATAGTGACAAAAGAAAACCTGAACATCTTGCGCGAGCACCCTGAGGAACCCAAGATCGTGTTAGCTGGCCTGGCCCAGTAAAGCTCATTACCTTTGCGGAAGACCCGAAAGTCCCCATCAGGATTAAAGACAGCAGGGGTGGAGTCGTAGTCAAATGCGCGAAGCCAGTTAGAGGCCTCGTACTACAAGTCCTGCTCGAAAAAGGCGAGGATACAGATTGGAGGGATAATTGCATCGATGTGGTTCCTCGCGAAGAGGTGTGCCTTCCAGTGCGGGGGTTGACGAGGAGGGGGGTGGAGGAGAGATGGTTGTGCGATTGGGAGGGGGTGAGGCGGGTGGAGGTTATTCGGGAGTAGATTGTTTGTATGAATTGGGTTTTGATATTCCTGTATACACAATACCCAAAGCACAGCGAAGCCAGTAGCTACAGATTCGAATCCTGCAATCAAAGTATCCTCAATCAAACCCCGCAGAAGCAACTACCAAAATAAGGTCGAATCTACCCCGATTACATAGAAAATACCCTAGAGCCGATATTTAAGCACTCCAATAATTCCCAGAATCAGCACTGGTTGCGTCAGAATGGGTAAACGCCCCCCCCCCCCGAAACCGACAAGATAAACCCTCGTTTCTAGAGTCTCCCCCAAGCTTCTAATGGCTATTGCGGAGACGATCTTGGATGCTGGAAGAGTGAAAGGGTGAATTAATTTACCTTCACCGGCAGAGCTGTGCTGGACAAGCTGTGCAACACTCTTACTCGCTCCTTGGGTTTCCTCGGGTCTAGGTTATTTTGACCCTCGCGAGTACAGCCCAGTGCTAGCAGAAGATACCGGAGTGCAGGTGAATTTTGAGACAGAGGGAGAGCAATCAGAACCACTATAGCACGGACGGGCCCCAGTAGGAGCCTAGCATCCCGCTATTTCGCGGGATCTAGACCAAACATGGCCGAAAGCGGCGCAGGATGGCCTACGAAGGGTTTCCGGTGTCAGCTTGGATGCAAAAGATCGAATAGCCATACCGGTCACAGCAACCCCTATGCGTATTTATCGAGTTATGGAAGCACCATCTCTTGCTGCTGCTAGCCGCCAAGTCAACGCGTCGCTCACACCACGGTTTTGCGCGGGCTGAACTCTTTCTCCGGCTCCTGCTTCGGGCGACCTATATTTCTTGCAACTCTGATTTACTCAAGGAAGTGATATATCAAGAGCTGATATGAGAAGCCAGCTAGTTTGATTGCCGTTTTCCCATGATAGCGAAAGTGCGCACGGTTCATATACCCCTGTGTTCAACCAGGGATTGTGATTATTATCCGAAAACTAGTTCACAGCTTCTCACTCGACTGCCATAAGTCGGGGTTGTTACGAAGTGGACATTTTTGGTCGCGCAGCGGAAGATCGTTGATCAAATTCTCTAGCTAGCTGAGAAGAACAGGAGCGGTATATATATACCGATTCCGCAGGCCATCATGTGGAATACTCACTTCCACGTACACCTCCATGTATGCAATAGTGAGAAGGAAGCACAAGTGAGCATCTCGCCACACCTCAATCGAAGGACTATTTCTCAACAGGGGTAAAGTTTTGGGCCGGGAGAGCTCCTACGCGAGTCTAATGCCTCTATTGTAAGGATATCCCACCCCGGCACCTCTAGTGCCGCAAAGTAGAAATGAGCTGTGAGAGAAACTAGTAGGTGCTCAAACTGTGGCGGGCAGTGGGGAGCGAATGATCGCAGGTAGCGTAGGACCAGAACTCGGAATCCGCTTTTCGACACAACCACTAGATATCTAACTACAGTTTGTGTTATTTTGTGACTTTCCTATCTTTCCTCTTACCGATGAAGCGTCTCGGCGCCACACCCCACAGCCTGCTACTCGCACCATTTCGGTATCTAGAGAATCAACCAAACAGTATTACCCGCCCCAAACGCGTACCAAGACGGCATGCCGCTCTCTGAACCATACCCCTCACCATCCTCTTTCAAGTTCCAGCTTCGCCCTGAAATTTTCAAGGCCGCCCGCATTCCATGCCAGAAGCCGGATTCGCACAGGCACTTAACCACGCTCCCACTGTATTTCACTTTCTCCCAATATTCTTACAAAACATCCGCATCCCAGAAGACTTCATAAGAACCCTAACATCCCGATGGGGCGTGCAACCACTGAAAAGTGTTGGATTGTCTATAGGGCATGGGGTTAGGCGGTACGCGGTTGTAGGGCATGTGATTCTGCGGTGTGCGGTGAAGAGGCAGAGGGCAGTGTTTTGTTTCCCTCACATCCTATGCCGGTAGGCACAAGATATGGGTCACTGTTGGTGGTTTTGTGTCGTTTCTTTCACACCCTATGCCATTAGGCATATGGTAGTCTGGTTCAGGTTCTTTCTAGATTGCTGGAGGTTGCGGAGGGTCATGATTTGTCAGGATGGTTTGTTTCTTTGAGTTCGTTGTTTTTCTATGGCTGTTCGTGCTTTGAAGATATATATCTCTTAGTCAGTCCTT
Organism: Tuber umbilicatum; assembly: GCA_003313605.1. Lineage (NCBI taxonomy): Eukaryota > Fungi > Ascomycota > Pezizomycetes > Pezizales > Tuberaceae > Tuber > Tuber umbilicatum. The sequence goes on along the minus strand of QLOI01000616.1, from coordinate 10,549 downwards.
AGTTAGAACAACCATCGATCACCTTTTCCACCACTTCTGTCCTCTCATTCTACCTCTCATCCACGCTCATTTTTCCAGTTCACCGCCGTGCATCTTTGGGTTGCTGCTTCAAAAAGTTGCCCCCAGCAGTAATGCGCTGGCTCCGGAGGGGGAAGGAGCCCCCTTGTGCGATGAAGTGCCTGCTGGGAAGAGATGGGGTGGAGCAGCTCGCGGGTGGGGGTGCGGGTTCCGGCTTTGATTGGGTATATCGGATTTCCCTTCCTGCGCCGCCAGGCCTCTTTGCGCAGTAAGGTGATAATAGGGGAGGCGTGGGGCAGAGAAGAGAAGATACACTCCCTCGACATAACACCGATGGGTGTGGAGAGATTCTGTGGGAAGGGTAGGTGTGAAATTGTGGCTGTGGACGGGAGGCAGAATTTGTTGCACAGGGTAAATTGAGGTTAATGAGATGGGTACGGTACTGGATGGGGAAGGGGTTTTGGGGAGGCATCGGGAGAGAGCTTCATTTGATGGTGAGAGACACGTATAGCAGATGTGGTAATTTATAATTGTGTGATTATAGTATTTGGGTTTATTAAAAAGGGGGAGGTGGTCCGCTTATGATCGGTTCTGACTTACTAATCCAGTTAGTAAGGAGTGGTGAGGATTTCCAAGGGAGGTATGACACTCAGAATTTACAAGCAGAGGATAGTTAACTTAAGGTGTGATGCAAAGTTCTGAATCACGAGTGACAATATATGATGTTGAGTTGACTATGATCTAACCCCCTTGCCAAATACCATCCTAGAACAAAATAAAAATGGATATCCATGATTCCATACTCCTGGTGAGATTGAGAACCGGGCACCTAGGGCCGATGCAACCAAGAAAGCCAAAAAAGTGTCTCGAAAAGTCTTAGGCGGTTAAGAAACAAGTTCTTGAGTAATCAGGACACCGCTATCGTCTCGATTTCCCAGCAAACCCGCCTCTTTGTTGATATCTCAGGCTTGCCAGCATTTTGGGGGTGGGCTATTAATCTCACCAAGAGTACTCCATCAACAAGCCGCGCTAAAATCATTACCCGATAACCCCTGTGCAACTATCGCACCCCGCCAACCCTGCAATTCTCCAAGCAATCATAGCCCCCGCAGTGGCCAAAATTGCCATGGCCAGGTTAATCTGATTATTATTCAACACACCCCATCTCGAGCCCGAAATCACAGCTCGACTAGGGTTATGTTCTTGCCCATGCCCTAGCACATCATCTTTCTCTGCAGCAACAGCGTTCCTATGCCGGGCATTTTCACTCGCAGCGGCAGAAGCGGGGATCGCGGATGCGGCGGATTGTGGCGTTTGGCCGAGGTGCGAGCGGATACGCGCACGAGCTGAAAGGTGTGTTGATGAGGGTTGAACGAGGACCTTGCGTTTATTAGTTTCTAGAAGGTGGGGTTTAGGAAAGGGGGTGCCACCGTAGTCCCGTTAGGCCCTTCAACAATTTTCTGTGTACGAATATCTATCACGCTCTTTTGGAATATCGCCCCGAGGAGAGAGTCAAGAAGACTCCCACAGACGCCGACTAATGTGACAAATGCTACAAAGAGGGCCTTTTCCTTTATCCCCCAGGCTGGGCCGTGATTACTACTGTTGCCGAAGGAAACGTGCGCTTGGTCTTTTGGGAGGTGGATTCTGTACCCATCTGTCGACAGTGGGCAGTATGGTAGTAAAATCACTGAGACAAGCCCGATGATAGCGGAACCAGCTCCCCCTGCTAGAATTCCCAATAAGGTAATGCCACCGTTGGTACCCGGGGGTGTTTTGCGAAGGGTAGTTATCATCACTGGTTGAGTTTTGGAAAGTATTCCGAGCTCTGAGGACAGCGTGTCTGCCAATGTCGCGGCATAGTTCCTACAATCCCGTTAGCCAATAGCAGGGAAACATGCACGAGCCGCATACGCAATAATCCCAATCACGAAAATATCCCCATGAAAACATACATCCTCCCGCCGTGTGAAACCGTTCGAGGAAATCACTCGCAGCTGGTAACAGTGCACTAAAACAAGAACCGACGCGACGATGCTATTCGCCAGAACCTACCTCCCAATCCCTCCATTAATCACAATTAACAACCCCAAAGTCTGGGGTACAAACCTGAACATGATTCCTAGGACCCTCACCCCCCGACGCTCCAGACGAGGACATAGTCAGCTTAGCCTTCAGTTCATGTTTAACTTTTGTAGCTCTTGTCCCAAGAGCGTAGAATGTGATTAGCAACACGAATGGGAGGTTCCATGGGTGTAGTGCGTGGATGATTGCTGTTAGAACAGCGGAGAGAACGCCGGTTGGGGTTAGAGATTTGCGGGAAAGCGCGCGAACAACGAGGAGGGTTGTAGCCAAGGAGGCAAAAATGAGGTTCATGTCGTTGTAGTATTCGATGTGGCCGTAGGGCGAGGGATTCTGAGGTCTGATAACTAGTGATGAGCAGTGACAAGTGTAAAGCTGGATGAAACGGATGACCTCGGGTGTTGCTCCAGGAACGTAAAGTTACTTGTAGGCACAGATTAATGCCAAGGTATTGGCTTTCGTATTACTAAGCATGCCAAATCGAGCAAGAGAATCAAGAACGGAGAGGCAAGGACAGCTAAATTTACAGGAAATGATAGTTGCTACCGCTGTCCGAGAGTTTTGCAGCTCAACAACTGTAAATAATAATAGCGATGGTCGGATGATGCAGATTTCTAAGAGATCTAGAATACTCTTGAGGCCGAGTTAAAGCCGGGACTTGACATTTGAGTACCGCATGGGAATTTCCACACTTAGGTTTCCGGCTTCAACTCGGCAACGCGAGTACCCCTGAAGTTAGTCACAATGAGCTTTAATCTAGGATAAGCAGGCCGGTATGAGCAATGAAGTAGGAATCGTTGGTAATGCTGCCTGTTGGCTTTACCTTGCTCCTAAGGTGCGGGAGGTCAAGTTCCCACGTCTAATGCCAGATGATTACCGACGTGGTGAGGGGAGAAGCCGGCTAGTGTCATGAGCTTGGCGAACCAATACCCCCCACGCAGAGCAATTGATGTCAAGGGAGAAAACTAAGCTCATGGAGTCATTGAGTTTAATTGGTGAGTTGGAAAGTTGTATCGTGGGATGTTGAAATTGATTGAGTGATCCTATTGTAGTATGATAGGTTAGGTATTGTGATGGGATAGACATTAGATATAGTACCCTAAGAAGACTGGTTTCTGGTTATGTGTGTTGGTGGCTCGAGTAGCACCACAAACTTTTATATATTCGAGTTCGGATTTGTCCTTCTGAACTCATCATCCTCAAGACCACCCTCATCCTCACACAACAAAATCAACTTTTCTCTCTTGCAACTAATCTGAATTCCCCTTAGAGAGAAGTGTTCTGCTGCACTATATTGACCATGCTATCAGAAATTACTCAACCAAAGTCTTCAAATTATTTGCTTCACCCCAAACAGGACTCAAGATCATATAACTATTATTTCCATTACATCAACCATGGAAATATGGACATTCAAACAATCCTGTATTATTCTCTATAGTAAGGTCTGGTGTTTAAGGGACCTCTATGATAGTATATGAAACTATGAAAGTTCATATACAGTAGTACTAGCAGTAGCTATACTTAACTACTACAAAGTACTATTTTCTTGCTGAGCATAGAATTAATCTCTACACTGCATTGACTTACTATGTCATCTCTGCCTGTATAAAACTAGGTCAATAAGAACTCTGCCAGAAACTGTTTAAGTTATTACATCAAGTACACTAAGGACATCCTACTGGCATACCTATTAAGGCACTATTTCAACATATTCAGAATGCTCAGAAAAACTATCTTCTTCTTTGGTCTTTTTATTGCCTTAGCTATTGGCTCACCATTTTGGTATCATACGGTTAATCCTGAACCCGAACCTACTTTCAGTGGTACTTCAGAACTCATTACACCTGTGCCCTCTTTTACCACTAAAAGCCTTCAAAACAGAGATGCAATATCAAGTCTACAACAATCATGTTATAACAAGGCATGCAAAGCTATAAAAATAATTCATAGCATAACTATAGAATCACCATGTTACAATCAAATCAAATGTGTCACCTATACCAAGCATGAATTACCAGAAATTGGAGTTCCTCCAACACCAATTGCAGCTATTATACGAGCTACAACTCAACCTCCTATTGGAGGTTCTACATTCAGCAAAAACACATTTACAGAACTAGATGAAACTACAACTTTCTATGTTTATATTACTGAAGAAATAACTTCTTCAAGTTCTAGGAGTATCTTTTCAACTACCATATTGGCTCCAACTTCTACAACTCCAAAAGTAACAACCACTTCAGTTTATTCAATGCTATTGCAGATTGATAGTACTTATATGGCTGGGTTCACTAAAACCTCCTCAATTCAGAGTCATAGTACTTCTTTTACTAGTAAGACTTCACAGTCAAGTACTCCCACTAGTACTAAGTCTACCAACCCAAAACCACCATCATCAAAAATTATAAGAACACCACCTCCTACACAGTTACAACCTCCAACCCAACTGTCTTCCTTGAGGCAGATACTATTAGAAACATCAACTGCTCTGACTGGAACTTCTTCAATATTACCTTCTACTACCTCATCTCCCACACATGGTTTGACATCAGTTACATATGAAGTGTCAGCAATACCAGTTACTACATCTCATTCTCCATCTGTCTTGACTGGTGTGGATCAAATTAGTGCAGTTATAACAGACATCTCACTCCTAATGGCTATTTTCACAGCAACTCAGGCAACTACCTCCTTACTTACAACTTCCAGGCAGACAACTAATGTCAAAGCTTCTGCTATACCAACTCCTACACTAACTTCACCACTGCTGGCAGACACTACCTATATTTCTTCTACACTCCTTACAACTTTTCCTTCACTCGGCATAGCTGGGATTAGTTCTGTTATAACAGATATTACTCTAGAATCTATCTTAGCAGCTACCTCCACCTTTATCTCTCCACCTGCTAGTATACAAACTATAGTGAAATCCTCTATAGTAGCAGTCCCCTCAAGTTCTACTATACTAGTTTCATCAAGTGCTGGTAGAAATCGGAATAAATCTATTACTACAACACGAACAATTACTCGAACTGCCTCTCTACTAAACACTACAGGTGGGCCAAAGCAGACAGGAAACCCGGTGTGGGGTACTGGAAAAACCATCGTACATTGCACATGTCAGTGTAGGGGAAAGAGATTTAATCTCACAGCCACTAAACCTGTTTGAAATTTGTAACATTTCTTTCTCATATTTGTTCTTGCTTGAGTGTCTTTTAAGTTCTCTTTCGCCTGCCTTTTATTCCGTACAGCAAGGCACCTCTCTGCTAATTTTTTGTCAAGTTTCGTTAATTGTTTATTTTATGTAGGTAATATAATAACCTGTAATTCTAATTTCATACAATTCAAACATTTTTATCCAAACACCCGTGCCATATCTCCTATGAAATCGGTAGTATGAAGAGAGCCACCCCTATAGTTATGAGAAGGTCGAACTTTGTTACATTTTGATAAATACTACTCGCTAGGATTTGCAGTAAACCTACATCTAGTTGAGGTAGAATGGTTCCAACACACTGCTGGGTGAAACGTTGCTATGCCTGCTCGGGAATTATCTGGTCACCAATTTGGATCGCACCGAACCCGATTGACCAGGAAATCCTACGGGTCTCCCGTAACATATTCTTTATAGGGTGTAGCGGTGTTCAACTATACCCCGCCTGTGATTATGATTATTTCTTTGGTCATCGGTTCAGCACTCATACCATGAACAAGTGCCAACCAACAGTGAGGAAACTCGGACTCTCCCCACTGTAGAGGATAATCTAGCCGGTGATGGCAAACGAATAACTCCAGGCACCGTGCACAATAGATGAGCCCACCCCTCCTTCTACTCCCAATTGCCCCTTACAAACCCCGGGTTCCCCAGAGAAACACGCCCGCAAAATAGCCTTAGAGTCCTCATTGTGACATGAATAGCCATGACAGAATTTGTTCGTTCCTAGCCACCGCTTCCACCATACGGTACTCTCACGTTGGACTATAGCGATAGCGTTTGGCGGTTGTTCAGCATCCGTGCTCTTAGACAGGCTTCCGGTATTGCTTCTTGCCGCTCGTAAGACTCCCACCCGGCAACACAGCCCTGTTTCGAAACCCACGGTATCGGTGCTGCCGAACTGAATCAATCACTCTACCGGTACCGTAGCGCACTGACTACGTTCTCAGGCTTTGAAACCTCCAAGGTACAGTACACTCCACTCTTCACAAAATCCACTGAGGTCATCTACCGGGGTTGGTACCGCGCCTGTGGCACAAGCGAGTCAGCACCAGGAACAAGGCTACCTAATGTGAACCTTTATTGGCTAAGACTTGGTCTAGCAGTTTCCAGTGTGCTGTGACTGGGCCATAGGGTGTCGAGTGACTACTAATGATAATTTAAATCTGCACAGGAAGATTTGAGCATACAAAAGCTTATCATACTTTAGGTAAAGGACAGATTCGAGGGAGCTTTGGTCTTCAGGATTTTATGGACCCAGGCATATCGAGGTATGCACTCCAAGTCAGCCTCCATACCGCTAACAAAATTTCGCCTGGGAAACAGACGACAATTATGATAAGTTCAGGGAGTCCTTAGGTTAGGAGCACCTAAGGCGAGGTCAAGAGTGCCCTGGCAATTTGCTACCCGCTTCCCCGCAACACTACCCCCAACCGACGGCACCAAGTAACGTATCATACAAGCACCCGTACGTGCCCCCGAGTAGATGCGAGAGCGAGCCCGCTTATTAAACAGTAAATTCTGCCTGGTCGCAGGGTAATACGAGTATTCGCACTCAGCTCGTGGGAGGCTAGTTTTGTACGGTACTACACACAGCTAGCCTCAATTTTTTACGGAAATCAAGTTTCTCGGGTTCTACCAACCATTTCTTCGAGGGTGGACACATGTGGTCCAAGACCTCCTGGGTTTTCTACTCAATTGCTTCAAATAAAGAAGTTGTAGCGACCAGCATTAAGCTACCATTCGAGGGGTGCTACCCCCACATCTTCAGAACATCTCACCAGATACCGCCCTCTAGTGCACAATTCGGGTTAAACTTAAACCATTGGCGCGGGCAGCGGTGCGAAGATACTGCAATTTCCATAATCCACAACAGACAAGAGGGGCCTGGATGTGCCCCTAGCACATACACGATACTGTAGCACACGAGCTCAATGACTCTCCTTCCGCATCCGAATGCCGGCATTCAACCTGGGCACCGGGAAACGTGCATGTGCTTGCCATGCAGCGTTTGGACATGTACAGTACTCGCACAAACCCATATTCGGGAAACAAGTTCCGTCTTGGATTTTCCCCAATAAATTGGGCATGCAAGCCACGCTAAGCTCTGTCTCTATTGTCCAATCTCAAACAATAGCCACTCCTCACTGCACCCTGTGCCAACAAATTCGTCTGGGGTCCGGAGCCGGTTGGCCATGCCAATTTTCCTCTTGGAATAAATCGGTTCGAAATTTCAAGATCGCCGAACAGTCGGAATCGGATTACCGGTATTAATATTATTAACTATTAATATTATTGCCTTATTGTCACACAAAAGACGCCCTACATTATCAGTCCCAATTAGAGCTTTAGGTACGGTAGAGAGGCTTCCTTGGCGTCCCAAAGCTGACTTTGCTACCTATGCTGTGGGTGGTGCAGAGAACACTACCATTCCAGCCCGCTGGGGTACTACCATGCGGGGGAATCAAAGCGTAATTCGGTAATTGGCCAGGGCACCCAAAATAGACAGTTCGTTCGCTCATGCACCAAACTATGCTGAGGGGGGAGCCGAAAGGTTTAGAGGGGAAACAAGACACCAACAAGTGGCCTACTAGTGTTATGCTTGGCTAGGAACGGATTTCAACATGGCACTCACTGGCGGATATGCTCTTGCAGGCAGCCGAGATGTCAGTCAAGAGGAGACTGGGGAGTCCGACCTTGATCACTGCAGGCAGTAACTCCATCGGAAGCGTCCAACGTACGACTAAATTCCTACTGCACGAAGTCTGCCGACAGGCGATAAATTAATTGGCAATGGCGTGGTTTTACATAATGTTATCCAGGCCGTCCATCACAAGCTGATAGAAGTTCCACAAATGCATTATAGACAAGCTGCAACCCTCCCCCCCCAAATCGCGATACACTGCGGTGAGATGTCTGACCACGACACCCCTTGTCAGTAATGGCTCTCAAGAGCGCCCTGGGATTTCCAAAGATATGGCTCTTGGAGTAGAGCTCTCTCCTTGGAGTCCCAGGTGCCAGGTATGACCTTGCTCGGTAGTGTTCCCGGCGACGTCTCCGGATCTCCCTTGGCCGATACAGAAGTTAAGAGCGGTCAGAAGAACAGCAATATCTCAAGAATGTTCGGAGCGATTACCAACCGCACCATGTATGCAATAAATTCGGAACACCCGAGGGTATTTCTTTTATTTTACTCATTTATTTATTTTTTCTATTTATTTTTTCCTACTCTTTTCTTATTTCTTTATCTCTCTTCTCTCTCCCGCGACTGACTTGTTCTCCTGATCGTCAACTGCAAAGGGATCCCGATCGGGAAGATATGTCATGGGGACGCCATGCATTAGTTTTGATTGCCTTGGGATTACGGCTTCTGCAAGGTGCGACTGGGGTAACTGGCGGCCGGGGCGAGTGTGGGCCGTTCGTGATTAGTGGGGTTCCGACTCACACGAGATTCACTGCACAGTTTAAACATAAAATGGGTAAAAAATCAAGAGGTTGTGTGTTGGCATGCCGCGAAGGTGTTGACGACCGCAAGGATTATTTGGGGGATGCTGCAGTGCGCAATGCCTGATGCCATGCTCGTGCGTGTTTCCGCTGGGCTCGGTAGTAGACAGTTGGTCAACCGAGGGGCAGTTCTCGCACGCCAAACTCATGATCCAAGAGAGAGGATATTAAAACAGGGGATGGGAAAAGTTGCCGGCAATGACGAGGGAAGGAACCGGCTACGGCTGTGATCCTCAGACTTTGGCCTTATAGGACGGGTGGGGGTTGCAGGGGGAACAAGTGTGTGGAAAGGGTATTGATTTACCAAAGAAATTTAAGGCGGTTCAAGCGGTCTGGGTAGGTACAGTACACGATACCGAGTGATTAATCATGATGCATGTCTAAATGCTGGAGAACGCAGAGATCCAGGATGCAAAGAGGTCTTTCCCTCTTCCTCCAGACCAAATACTGAGTGATGAGAATGCACAGCCCCCCCTTTTTTTTCTCTTAGCCATTATATTAATAGCAGCGGAAGATTCTGAGGGGTTTATTTATCTGGGCGCGCTCGTGGATAACACACAATATAACTGGAGCGATGTTAAGAGCGCCATGGCCGCTGATACTGCATTTGGTTAGGGCCGAGACGTGGGGCGATAGAGGCTGGATTTTGGGGGTCGCAGGGCGACAGTACAGGTATCCGGTATGAAGTGCCCTACCGTACCCGAACGTTGAGTTTGGATAATGTGTGGGCACTCATATGCGCACAGGTAATTTGCCATAGAAATCTTTCATCCCTGCGTTCGGGTACGAGTGTTCGTACTTCTTCATGCCTGCTACCTGTGCTGCGCACTTTTTGGATAGGCCACTCGACTAAATGATAATAATATTATGTGGTTATATCTAGGAATGGCTAGAGGGAAGCAATAGATTACTGGGGGCCAATTCAAGCAGGAGTAGCTTACTTTAATCCGAATATATTCGCTACCGTAATATTACGTATCCTCCATATTTTCACCAAATCTAGAAAGGGGAGAGAAAAAAGCTAACGAAATTCCGACAGAATAGGATAGATAACCCTAGGGGGCTAAAAAAGAAGTGTGTATTCTATCGGAAGATTCTATCCCCAACGGACGCTAACGCGGGTCGGGACCGATCAAGCTAAGACCGGTACCAATTATACCATGAAAGCGTAACTCTGGAATGTGTCCCAAGTATATTTTTCCGAGACAAGAATTCCGGCGATTACCGCTATTTTTCCCCATCGCACTGCACAAATACGATACCCCACCAGCACATCTCTTTTACCGTTACCGTGTTGCAAGCAGTCGATCTGCATGCATGATTTGCTTTTTCATCATGGATTGGTTGACTGAATCAGCCAGCTGTGGGGGGATGAAAATATGTTCATCGAATAATACAATACCGGCAGTACTCGTGGAAGGGTGAGATTAAATTTGGGGGTGGGATCAATACCGAAGGCACGGTTAAAAGTGTATTCTGGGGGGGGGGGGGGGGGGGGTGAGAAATGGCTTGCCAGATTTCCCAACCAAGGGGTTGGAAAAACCGATTCTTCAAAAAAGGAACAGCCTCGAATGGGACTGTTTAACTTATCCGATACACCACCAAGTCCCTCTAACGCACCTACAGAAACTCTTGTGTGATGTGATATACTGTAAGTGCGCATGTAGGTACGCAGGTAAGTGAGAGGGTATGTTGGATGTGGTCTCTTTGCCCCCATCCCCCTCCACC
>QLOI01000615.1:0-31336 GCA_003313605.1 Tuber umbilicatum | reverse complement strand
GCTTGAATCGGTTCGCTGTATTGCTTGTAGCAAAGTATTTTCAAAAAGTCCCACCCGACAGCGTGAGCATTTACTTGCTTGTATTAAGTACCAAGAGCAGATGAGCTTGCAAGGCAAAATGGGAATCGGAATGCAAACGCTATTCTCTAGCAACCAAACTCTGATCACCAAACAAATTCAGCGTCTCACTACCACTGAAAAATACGAAACCAATCTTGCCTTTGCAGTAGCAGTATATATGAACAACCTACCCTTTCAGATTACACGATCTCAATACTTTCTGGTACCTTTTCAGAAGGTTTCCCCTGCTTACCAACCACCAAGTCCAAGCCGATTACGAACTAGCCTTCTTGATGGCACCTATCTGCTGGTCAAGAAAGATGTTGATAAAGTTCTCAACTCAAGTTACTATCTTAATATTATCACTGACGAAAGTGAGAATGTATCCAAGGATCGCATTATTAACCTATCTATCAATACCAACAAAGGAACCTTTCATTACTGCTCTGAAAATGTTGGGTCCATGGTTTTCTCAGCTGAGAATTTGGCTACTTGGTTAATGGATAAGCTTGATATGCTTATAAGTGGCGAGTAGACTCTAGTTAATAGTTTTGCTATGGATACCTGCTTCTTCATGTTGCATCTATGGAAAATTCTCAATATGGATCCAAGATTACAAAGCTCCAAGGCATTGTTCGTCCCATGCGATTCCCATGGCCTCCAGCTACTTATCAAGGATATACTCAGTATTCCACAGTATAAGATTATCTTGAATCAGGTTACCCTGGTAATCAAAAAATTCCACAGATCAGCACTTCAACTATCTCTCCTTCGAGAAAAACGAAAGACGATTTATGGCAAAACATGTGCCTTAACCTTCTCAGTAATTACCAGGTGGGGAACTCAAGCACGATCTGTGGATTCTATTTATCAAAATAAGGATGCACTCAAGGCATATGTACTGGATGATCGAGCATCTTCAGATCTAGAAGTTTCTCAACTTTTATGCTCAAGAGAATTCTGGAACAATGTTGAGGAGTTGCGTGATGTTATTCTTCCTATTCATGTAATCCAAGTTCAATCAGAATCTACACAGTCACATCTTGGCTTGGTTGTTTCCCGTTGGCTAAGTATTTCAACTCATCTACAATCTCAGATTAACCGACAACCTGGTCTTAACCAATCTTTGAGCTTATTTGAGCAGAGAATGGGACGTCAGGTTTTACCACTACATTGGACAGCCTACTTCCTAACACCACAGAATGTTACCGCAACTACTACAATTGAGCAGCAAAATCAGGTAATAGGTTATATTCAGAGTTCCTTCAACGATAAATCTCTGCAAGACCTGGTTCAGCAACAATATTATCTGTATCGTGCAAAGGATGGACCATTTGGTCCTCAAAATATTGCATGGAATATTGCATCTCCTATGACTTTCTGGCATGCGCAACACATCTTTTCTCCCGAGCTGTCACTATTAGCAACAAGGCTTTTCCGCACACCAGCAAATTCAGTTCCCAGTCAGAGGTCCTTTTCGGTTCAGAATTTTATCTATTCCAAAGTTCGGAACAAGCTTGACCCCATATGTGTCAACAAGCTTACCTACATCTACCTGAACCGCCGTGTTTTGGATAGAAAAGAAAGTGAGCCAAGAAAATGGCAGGATCTTTCTAACCAGGCAGAGATTGAGTTAGAGGATGTCATTGTTGGAATGGATGAGTATGGTGACTCAGATGAGAATGAAGGTATTACTATAGAATAATTTTGTTTACAAAACTCTTTAGGCTGTGCTTAACTAACTTGAATAGGACTTGATTCAGACGAGGATGGAGATAGAACTAAGGATATAGCTTGAACTGATATAGACTGCTTGGAAGGCAATTTTTCCACCTTTGAATACTAGGCTTTGAGCAGAACTAGTTACCTATAATTGTCTAGAATTTGAAATTGAGATGATTAAAATAAAAAATCTTCTTCTACTTCTATATCTTCATGCACTATATAACTCAAGACATACATTTCTGTAGAACCAATTTTGTAGAAGCAAATAAGATAGGTATTTTAAAATATTGTACCGTTTAAATACCGTATTTTACCGTATTATACAATATCGTATAAATACAAAATCCATCCCTAGCGTCAACAGCGCGAAAAAACCAGGAACCGACAGAGGAGCCGTATCCGTAGCTTTCAGTTGGTTTGTAGAGCCCATGAAATACTCGCTCCCTCTTCCCAAAGCCGATTTCGGCGGCGTTGGTGTGCTGCGCGAACCGAAGTTGCACTAGGGTAAGTTACCAGCGCCGCGATTTGAAGAGGATCTTCACCGGCCTAAGCGAGGTTTCCCGAGAAAAGTTCGCTTATCAAGCCACACTTTATTCGCACAGCCTTAGGCCGATTTCGGGTCAACTCGAATTACAGTGGAGAGCCAAGCCGCTCGCAAATTTAGGAGACAACTCTAATACGACGACCTACACAGCACATTTATCCTCTATTCGAGTTTCTATAGTAGCACAGAAAAAGTAAAGCCATGGAAAAGCACAGCACGAAAATACCTCTAGCACCGGTATTATACCAGAGGCACGGTAATGTTTTTCGTTATTTTTGTTTTTCCTGCGGCAGAGCATGTACTGTACAGTACTGCTCCAAAGCGACCACATTAAATCCCGCCCATTAACTCACTTTAAGGTTGCGGACCACATAAGGGGCACCGCTCTTGCCGTGGGCGCCGTGCCAATTGACATGTGTAATCTAGGTGGATGGTAAATAAAATAGCACCCGACCGGGATCCGATGGCATATTCAGAGGGAGTAACCTGCATAAACAAAGAGCCTCCCCGACGTCAGCGCCAGACCGGTCGCGCTTGTTCGGGCCGTCTTTCGTCACTGAGCAAACTCCTGGAGAGAATAGATCACAGGGTTAGGGTTAGTTGGCCCTGCGAGCTCATGGCCCACTAGCTGTGATACCGCTCTCACGTTGAATCCGCGAGATACCTGTGAACTAGCCACTGAGCGTAAGGTGTAACGAACAGCCATGCGGCCCGTTAACCCTTGAGGTAGCCAGATAATACATCTACCGGTACTCTTCTCACCCATCATGCCAATCATTTGTCATCACTCGTTTTACGACCCTAACTCCATGTGATGAATAAATAAAGTAGATAGAAGAAAATAGGGAATTTTGGTAAAGAGTTTGTTATTCAATAATCGTGTCTGTTCTTTTTCTATCGAAAAGAGAACTCCTCATCATCCCACTTAACATCAAAGTGGATCCAACTATATACTATAGAAAATCCATCCTCGCAAACATCCACCCCATCCATAACATAACCGCTCCTCACTTCATCCTATAACACTCCTTGTTTCGCTCCAGTAACATACTACCACTCCTCGCAGGAGTCCTGAGCTAAACCTCTCCTTGCAGGAGTCCAGACCATGCTGTGTCGGAGGTTATTGAGAAGCAACCCCTAACATCCTGCCCTGCATAACAACACTCCAGATCCTAGCACCGACGTGACTGATCGGGTCCGCGGCTACTCCAATTTAGGCTTTGTTCGGCCTATTAGAATGGCGGTGGCTCCTCCCCTACGGCACTTGCCCCGCCACACCTGCACACCTAAACCGCTCGTCACAACTACGAAATAGACCGATTCCTCCTACTGCGACACCTCTGGACCTTAAGGGGCACCGGGTGGGCGGCAAAATGGGGAGAAGGGAGGAGAAAAGGGAATATTAGACTGTAAAAGTGAAGTGAACGCATACGAGCCTTGGTTGGGATTGAGAGTTGAGGATCTTGATTGGGTAATATCTTCCGGGAAAGATTTTATCCGACCCAGTTTCTGGCCGGTAACTTAAGCTCTTCTCTGGGTGTTTCGGCGTAGTAATAATATTGTTGTGGTGGGAGCGCTGGGAGGGTGAGAGTACTTCCAAACGCCAATGTTTCTAGAAATGCAACTGATTTTTTATTTATCCCGTAGGTATGCTTTCTTCAGGGGATATCGCGATATTTCTCAGTTGGTGTGCTGAAGGGGGTCTTAGCCTCAGGATCCATATCTCTAGAAAAGGTTTCACTGGGTCCAGTGGCAGGGGGGGTAAGTGTGACGGTCACCCTGGTCACGTGTATGTTCGGGATAAGATACGGGAAGCCAGCCATCGTAACATATCATTCAAGCGACCCATCCCCTGCCACAAAAACAAGAAAAACGAATCATTGCAAAAAGTTGAGTTCATTTTCAGTCATAGTTAACATATACCGGTGCCCTAGAATAGCTAATAATCCCAACTGCCCGAGCCTGATATCAAAACCGACGCTTCTGCCGGCCCTATTCCACGTATCGAAATTCCGGATGCCGATAGCCCAGCTTCTGCACTTCCTCCTCACTTAGCCCAACCAACCGGCCATCCCGTCCCCCTCTGTCTCGTAGATTGTTCTCTCGACGGGTGTAGTAGATGCCTAGTAAAGCCACCAGGGCCAAACAGACTTGCCCGCCTGGAAGATGTTAGTTCCAATTGACATTACAATGGGGAGAGAGGGGGAATACTAAGGTTGATTGAATGCCCCCTTGTGTATTTCGGAGCATCGGAAGGGATATATGTCCACCTGTACAACCCAATTAGGTACGTGATGAGTGGAGGAGGTGGGGAAACATACGTCGCGAGAATTGCACCGAAAGTGCCGATGCTCACAATATAGGCTCCTGTTACCGCTCTGATCGAGGGCCCCGCTGCATCTATTCACCGCTCCCACCATCATTAGCATTCTCTCCCTGCAGGTCAGCTAGTATTTGGAGAAAAGCGTACTGTTCAACCCCCAAGCCAAACACGCCGGACCCGGCGGGAGTGCACCAGTCGCCGCGAAAAACACTGCTACGTATTTGATGTTTGAGCTATTTGCGCTTACAAGAACCGAGTATCCCGTTATAGTTAGAACTGTGCAGGCGAGAATAGCGAGACCACGTCTTCGAAGGCGGTCCGAGACCCGGGATGCGTAGAGCGAGAAACAGAACGCCACGGTGTAAGGCGGAACCGTGAGGAGCTGGGTAGATTAGCAATTGTGGAAACTGGGTCGAGGGAGAGAGTGTGTGAGAGATATAGTACTTGGGCCTTTGTTGCTTTCCATCCCAAATCATTTAGGATTGTCGGCTGGGGCTGAATTAGCCTATATCGGTGAGCAGGAGCAAACGGTCACCTCACCAGGAATAATGAGAAACTCTGCACCGTAATGTTGCAGAAGAAAAATCCCATACAACAAATTATATTATTGATGTTGAAGATTGCTCTCTTCACATGTTTTAATTCGGTTTTCTCAGTCGCGCGCTGTGACCGTTAGTTGAGCGCTGCTCACCAGAGTAAACGGTAAAGCTCACTTCTCTATGTTCAATTCTCATCCTTTCCGCCGCGATCCACCGCTCTCGTTCGCTCAGAAACATACAGCTCTGGGGAGATTCGGGCATAAAAAAGTACCCCAGAGCTCCGAACCCGACCGTGATCTGCAAAGGCTTCGTTAGCACAGTTTTTCTCGATGAGGGATAAAGAGATTCTCACAAGGCCTTCAAAGAAGAATATATTTCTCCACCTAGACTAAGTGTTACCACCCATATCCTTGGCTTAGTTGAGAGAGGAGTACCGACGTATGCACCTCGACTCCTTTGATACCCCATGTGGGAATTTGCCTACATTCACCTCATCAGCGCCGGTCATGTAGCACACCCAGGTTCGTGTGAACTTACGACAAACTTGCCGCCAAAAGTCCGCCGCCGGCTCCGGAGAGCAAAGCAGCTGAGGCTAGGAGCCCCACCCGAAAGAGAAGCTCTCCCCTCTTGTAGAAGCAGCTCATGAAGTATGCGATTCCCTGACCCCGTTAGCACTGCTGGAACAATTACAATAACCGGGGAGCAATACGGGCATTGTTCCACCTTCCGCGAGACCTAGGAATGCACGGGCCACGCATAATCCTTGGAAGCTTTTCACGAGCGAGGTCGCTAATGACACAACGCCGAAGGCGACTATGAGCGCGGGGACTGGATTTCCATAATGTTAGTTTTGGCCGATAGGAGAAATGATGGGGATCGGGGGAGGTAAGTACTGTAAATCTTTGGACCTATGTGGGAGGTTAGCTTGCTAATTGCTGACCGGTAAACTGGGTATCGATGTTAGGATACCTATCCTCTTGAGCAATATATTGCTCGGAATCTCCACCCTTCAACACCAGCCATAATCCGTCAGTCATCACCCAACCCGGCTGCCACGGGGCTGGAGGACCCACAGAAGATAAGGAATATAAAACACGGTCAAAACCCAGTTAAACCTATACCCAACGAGATCCAGATCCTTCTGCATTCCCTGGATCCGTGCATTCCTATGTCCATCCACATCAGCAATCGCGCACCGTATAACTCGCCATCCCACCAACATACCCGATATTTGTTCTGAGTTCCACGAGGGGATAAGTCAGCAGCGCCATATCATAGCCACTCTACCCAACCCCTTAACCCACCGATCGAGAAAGCAAAGAAGATACAGCCCTGTCAACAGGGGCAGCAATCTCCAATCCAACCGTCTCCTCACGCTAGCCTCCTCCTCGTCAGACCAAGACTCCCCATCCGATGATATCTCGTAACTCTCCTGGAAGACCTCTTTAGCTACGTTCTGGCCTCGCATGTCGTGTTGTGGTGTATGGTGCTGTTGCTGTAAATCTTGGACTCGAAATTGGAGGGGAGGGGTCCCATCTTTAGACTTCTTTTCAAGACGTAGGTTATGTGGATGGGTGGGCAGCCATTGTCGGAGATGTCGCAGTGAGCGAGTGACCGGGCGGAACCCTGCGTGAAAAGGACTAACCTCCGACCCCACAAGTGCTCGAAGCGGTAAAGACCGAGCATTAAATCCCGGCCTAGACCGCGCTCGGGTCAATGCTAGGCGGGTGGCTGACCGAGTATGTTTGGCGGTTGAAGGTGTTTCGAATGCTGAGGATTCGAGCAGGGTTGGTGTTAAAGCTTCTTTTCCTCGTGAAATCCGGTAGTGTTGCCGCAAAGCTTCTATCAACGCTTATTTGGAGCCCGGTACTGTAAAAACTCGTATAATCCACCACCTCCGTTAGGTCTCTAATCTCCGCATTAAGAGACAAACCGCCCCGGGCGGGAATAGTGCTTTCAAACTAGCCGTGTTTCATCGACTGTTTGTATGTTTTGTTAATCTGCTCAGCTACCATACTCGCCAGTTTAAACACTCTACAAGTATATCGAAATCTGGGCCTGCTTGGCGCCGCAACTACAATCTGTTAACATTTTCCGCCCATCTTGATAGGAGAATAGAAGGAAAAGTGGCATTGATTATCCTCTCTGACGGCACTCCCTCAATGTGAAGATTATCTTTTAATTTCTTTCCAGGCACTTGGTGTCCTCTCGTTATCGCTTGCGCGGACGGGCAGACGCCAAACCGAGCCAGGAATTCTGGATACTTTCCTAATTGACATTTGACGCGTACAGTAGGTTTACAGCAAAACCTTGTGAGATCCAATATCATATCTCCACCAGCCTTGTAATCTCTGGATTTCGGGACGGGAGCTACCAAGGATCAGCGTATTCTTGACACAGTGTGAGATCATCACGAAGGATACACTGGGTGTTATTGATTACATAACCAGTACGAAAAAAACCCATCGTAGGCTGATGGAGAAAGTGGCCTCTACGAGATTCTACCTTACAATACTCGAGCAAATATGATAATACCTTCAGCTCGAATTTCCACAAACTGCTCCTGTCTCTTTTGGTGTCGTCTATTAGACTATTCGACACAAACTCGCTCGCTATATTATACCAGTACTCACTATTGCCCACGCATCTTCCCCGCATTTCACACAATCCCGATCTCCATGAAGTCACTGGAATGGGCCCCCGCAACCACCACGATTACCGCTCACCCGTCGCCGTCGCCGAGCCATCACCGTCGGATCTGCGTCGGAATCCACTGCGGTCTCACAAGTCTGCTTCAACGGACGTGGCAATTAAGTTGGGAACCTTCCCCCGTTGCAGGGATCATCCTTGCCATGACCCCTCCGATAGTCGGGCTTCTAGAACTCCGCAGCGCCAGGACGAGTGCTCCGGTCAGGGGTTCAGGTCGCGTCATCCCTCCACCTCCGATCAGGAACAGCGCCCGGTCCACACCTCTGGGAACCCACCCTCCATCGGATCAGCAACCTTGATAGTATTTTGGTTGGATGCCAGAGGAAAAACTCCCCGAGGCTATTGACTGGGAAAGGGGGAATCAAAAAGAAGCGAAGCTATTGGACGGACTCGCCTTTGGCCCACCGTAAAACTGTGGGGGAAAACTCATAATAACATTGTTATTAGACAGCTCTCTTGTGTGCTGGTGTGCTCGCTTAAAAGAGGTTTGACTATTGCGCCGAGAATCCTGAGAAAATCGTTAACCTCGCCCTACCGCCGGTCATCTTAAAGAATTCTGGAGAAGGTTTGGGAGGATGCCAGCAGACGTTAAGCAATTCTTGAGTTTTTTACAATATTATCGCACTGTTTGAGGAAAAAAAGACGGGTAAGCTGTGTATAGTACTGTACAGTACAGTACTGTGCTCGTGCTGCAGCGTGAAACCTCGTGGTGTGTTTTTGCCGTGCTACTATAAAGGTACCGCCCCTGTTTTCCGCGTTATTTGAAGGGGTTTCTCCAGTCTGAACGAATGACGCGCATCTGCAAGCATATGCGTGGTATGGAAATGGGCAGAAGGCTCACACGTATTCCACTGGTAGGGGTTGCTCACGTATCGCGTGTTGCTAGCACGTTCTCTGGGGCCCACACTAACCTCGGCGAGCCAGCTTTTCTTTCCGGGCCCGGACGTCGTGGATGTAGGCCATGGTTCCGGGAACGTTGATACGGGGATCTCGATGAACGTTGGCCACACATTGAGGGGTGCTACTAGCTACGCATCTGGGTAATGGGCCTCGACCGTGGCAATTTGTGATTCTGAGAGTCGGAAGATCTTCCTACCTATTGATCAAAGCCTTATTCCTTCGCACCAATTTGGCCATAGCTGGAAGTGGGGTCCTGCAGTGCTGAAAACAAGGGGTTCTCCAATCCAACGGTGTTGTATGCTGCCAATTTGTTTTCCGGAGTGATACTGCTGGTAGCTAGAGATGAGAACACCCACTCTTACAATCGCCGACCGGGGTCCGGGTATGCGGGGTAGAGGTGTATTTGTTGACCGCATCGATCGCCAGCGGGGAATCTCGACTAGTTTGAACAGGGGACTTCCATAGACGTGAGATCGTCAGGGATTTAGGAACGTCCCCACGGCCGGCGATGCCGACAAGCGCCGAGTCGATAGCTCTTGTTTCCCAGGAATCGGAGGAATGCAGCTTTGTATAAGTGGGGGAGGGATGATAGATTTTTCAAATAGTGGGGCATGATTTCCTTCCGGTTTGTTGAATCGCAATGGATGAGTTAGTTTATGCGTCGGTGTGGCATCTTGGGCGGTGTGTGTTCCTTTCCTGCACCTCTTATGCTGTATAGTGCTTCTTGGTGAAGCCAACCACGGCTCTCTACCCTACATGCTGCTTCCTTGGGATCCCCACCAAATGAATAGCTGTACCGGGCTTCAAGTTAGCTCGGTGGCGTGATTAATATTGCGTATCAATACCCAGAACTCACTTTCCCCACTTATTTCAGAGGCGTCTACCGACCTAGCATGCCCACATTCAGGTCCGCGGTGCGGTTTTCGTTATTAACCTTCCCGGCTCAAAACACCTGGAAACCGACCCAATAATGAGGTGACATAGCAATCAAGCCTTTCTCCGTAGATATACGTTCGGTCGGCCTCCCCGCTACCGGGTAGATCCCCGTCGCAAAAGTGTCATCCCTGGTCGGGAGAGTGATACCGCAGCTCACCCCGTGGATTACCTATTAGATACCCAACTCACCGCAACTGATTTCTTGATGCTCGGTTCGGGGACGCGGTTGTAGAGTCCGACGCACAAACCATCTTTGATATGTTGGCCGTCGGATGCAGGAAAAACCCTTTTCATCATGGAACCGTTGAAAAAGCCGGACACCTCGAGTGCGTATTGTTCGCGCAAAAGAAGATCTTAAATTGGGAAACCTGCAGACGGAAAGCTTTAAAAAATCACGTATTACAGTCAGCATCGTACGTTCCTTAAAAAAATGCTCTAATTGAAGACTACCGTCGTAGAACCCTAACCTAAGAATCCCTGAGCCCATGTGCATGCTACCAGGCACGGATTCCCCACAGGTTTTATCCGGGTTTCGAGGTACAGTACCTGGTGCGGTATCTTAGATTGTAGCGCTCAGCTTGTAGACTACAAATTGACATCGGACGGATTACTGTACTCGTACTGGGAGATAGTATAGGGGAAGGGGGATTAACCTGGTTCGGTTAGACAGCTGTGGGTCCGGGGGACATGCCCGTTCGTTACAAAGTTCCCCCCCTCCTGTTGGCTCCGGTGCTTGCGCTATTTCGCAAGGCTGCTATTTCTGCTACAGGTACTGGTGGGGTATTCGAGCGCTGCATATCCTACGTGTGGCAGGATAGATATGATAAGATGGCCGCTCCCTCGTCCACTTATTCACACAGCCGGATTGAAGCCGGATTTCGTGGCGGGCTCCGGTCATCCGCGAGCCATGCTGACCGGCTAGAACCCGGAAAATATTGTTACAGGTATGGTGAGGGACATATGTAGTCGGAGCAAAATGCCGAGAAAATATTGCTCAACTTTAATCGCCCCTCCGATAGAGATTACGGCTCTAGTAGATGGTAGAATGGATAATTCTCTAAGAGATGGTGGGGGCGGGGATGTCGGGGATATGTTCTTTGCCTCTAATTTCCTTGGCAATGACGCTTAATAGATCTATTCCTGGATGGGGGCAAAGCTTGGTAAATAAATATTCTATTACTAAGCTTGGGTGAATGTTTACTTGTTTAGGCTGGTGCGGTATCACGTTCTCGGATAGCCGTTTGCTGATTATGGAAGAACATCAGATATACCGGGGAGAAGCTAATACATAGTGGGAACCACGGAACTGTTTGTATCATAACTTTCTCCGACTCTCCAGGGACCTCCTGAGAATAGGCTGCGTATCTCTGAGCCACCGAGCGTAGGTGACCTCCCGCCATACCTAGCGAACCGGCAATGCAATGCTACAGAGGTCCCTCTCCACAATCTTACTTTATTCGTATAATACTCGACGAGCGGGATTCTGCTCCATCGAAAGAATTAACCTTTGGCCTCTGTGCTAAGAGACCTATCGATGAATGTTTCTTTGAGGTTCTGCTGGCGCACGCTGCATACCATATGAACTGGAATAATTGAATTTCGCGCTAGGCCGTTGGAGCCGCCTTTGCTGATAAGGTACGGTGCTTTTTACTTTTGCTTTTTTTGTCTTGGGCTTTGGCTGAGGGAGCTAGTTTTCGCAGTGTTTCCACCCCCCTATCCAAGAGAGAATTTCAGACGTCCTAGTGCCAGGCTCAGTTATTCCAACTCTTAATTTACGGTATCGTACTGTCAAAGGTGTGATGAGACTCATTGTTGCTATGGTGGATATCCGTGGGATTGCTCGGTTAATTGGCTATTGTGAATTCTTTCGGATACTAGATAGAGTAGTGCTGTTTAAGGGGGACTTCGGGACTCATAGCGGAGGAGGAGAAAATACGAGACAACCATCGAGGACTGGGCAGTGAAGATACAAGAGAAAAAATAGAATCCTCATGATAGTGTGTTTCCGAGGGTCATTGGCTTTATTGTCCTCTTCCTTACCCTCTTTATTCTTATTATCCGTTTCTTTCTCAAGCAAATCTGGTGATAGTCTTCTTTTCACTTTTTACAAATCCCTGGAATGTACGGACAGGACACAGTGGGGTCTTGGGGGCTGAGATTCCAGTGCCAAGAAGACCCCCTGTGTCCGGTCCGTACTGTACTGTACAGTACCTATGCAAAAGTGTTGGTGAAACGGCCGTTTTACACCAAAAATCGCCTTGTTTGATCAACCCCCACACCTGGAATCCCTTCAAACAATGCTCACAACCTGTATAATTATTTTACCTTTACTTTGGCTTTCACCTAACACCATTTATTAGTTCAATTTACACTGTGGGACCAAGCTATTAGTCTCCAAAGTTGAGAATACCTGTTGCTATGCCAATTTTGTATGTAAAATAATGCTTTTTGGCAATGTCAAAACTTTAGGCCTACACAACTTTTCTAATTTTTCCCCTAATTTATTAAAGTTGGGTAGTGGTAAGGCAAGATTATTTTGACTATCTTTTAGAAGTCTGGTTATAAAACCCTGTGTGCCCATTTAACCAAGACTTTTGCAGAGGGACTTTACAGCACTGTACACGCCAGGGACTTGTACAGTACCAGCTATTTCTGTGGTGCCAAGGACTCACGAGAGAATGCCGAGCGGAGGAGATTCGCGCAATACCGCACTCAGGTAAAGACTACTCGTAGAATAACCGAACACCACGCTAGGGCGTTGGAATTGCCTCTCCTAGCAAAGTCGGTCGGTCGGTCGAATATCTCTTTTTACTTCTCTCACCCGACGGCTGAAAGACGGTTCTTCCGCCTTTTCTCTCGCCCTAATCCAAAGGAGGAAATTCTGGACGTCTTAGCATGAGGTCTAATATTCCGATTTTTACGGCGCAGCAACTAATTAGTTAGTAAACTGGATAGAGTATGGATAGGACTACGCGAGTATTATAACCCAAAGCAGCCCGAGGAATTATTGGTGGGGCAGCGGAAATGAAACAGTTGGCCTAATATTGGAAGGGTTGAGATTTGCGTTGGCGGGGCTAACCGTACACATCTGTTTACCTTTCTAGGATCGGAAAAACTGATAGGATTCTGGCCGGGATAAATACGGGAGGAAAAATGGCTTGTTTGATGCAATGCCAGTTAGTGGAGTTGTGAAAGGAATGCTGGGTGTCGAGTGGCTTCCTTGGCTTACGGATTGACCTCTCCAGAAAACAATGTGACTACTCTGCCTCGGTTTTTTCTTTTGCCCTGCCTCATACATAGACCAGTAAAAACTTTTAACTTTGGGTTAGAGCAAAACACTGTATATCTTACATTGTTGTGGAAGCGTTTGTTGTACAATAAACCTCCAGAGTGATCGCATAACTGCTGAGCTTCAATTGAACAATTCGGGGTTCCGATAGAAATCAAATTCTACCAAATTTACTCCGGCTGGTGAGGCGGAAGCGCAAGGGATTTTAACGTATGATACCCTAAATTAAAAGTCGTATCTTCCTAAGGTGAAATATCGCGACGGCGTCGGACAATAAAGATATAAACTTTGTGGGTTTGCCTCCCGACCAATAGCCGATGTCTGTCTAAACATCCCTTGGGACACTAAGCAGCTAAAAAGGACCATTGCTGGCATTCCATAAACACGGGTATTCTAATCCCCTGTCCTGGGTTTTTGAAGGGCATCGTATCGATTGTCCGTTATATAATAAGTTACTAAATTACTGGTTCCCTCTCCTCGGGGAGGCTAAACTCAAGAGATGAGCCGCCACTGTAATACCATTCCGGATAATAGGGTGCCGAAGAGTAAACCGGACAAAAGACTGCACAGTGCAGCCGCGAGCGAAGGAGAAGGTCGAAAAGCGATACCCAATTGAGATTGAAAGGAAACGGGGTATATCGATCGGTCGGGTATTTGTGTCGCTCACACTTTTCCGCCGTAATCCCACAATTCTGGCAAGCGTATAAGCGACTACCGACCAGACCGAGAGTATAATTATCTGGTTGCCCCAGTCATATAAAACCCTGAGTCGTTAATACCACTTGACATCGCACTTCAGACCTCCCTTTTCGTGAACCTTCCAATGGGTACTGTATGATACCCCGGGGTCGAGGTGGAGCAAACCTGACCCCACCCGGCCCTAGCGAAAGTCTAACTTATTAAGCCCAACCCAACGAACTATAACCCGGGTTAGCCTGACAAAATCATTGGGTCTACGGCGAAGCAAACCGAGGGAGATATACGGGTGTTAAGCAGAATTCAATAGGGGGTAAGAAATTCGGTTTCATTCTCACCCTATATACGCCCTGCCCTACAACACTTTCCATTACCCTCCTTGCTTCGGCTTCTGCTGCTGCTTCTATGGAATTTTATATTGATTCCCCGCCTGCTTGACGCAGTCAGGTTTGATGGTTGCTCCTCATGGCGGAAGGGATGTGTCTCATGTGAGTTGCTGGATTTTTAGTATGATACGAGGAGATATAAGGTACATTAAACTTTGTGACCAGCTTGCACATTATCTGTATCCATTTAGTGGAGGGTTTGATATTTGGTGCTTACATCATCAGGAATTTCTAGAATAATATCCTGCCAGATAACACCATTCGCTATAACCAATTTCCAGTAGGAGACACCTGCGGTACCTAGAGTTATGATGACGACAGCATATTTTTTCCTCCCTCTCAGGTACGCATTTAGTAGCAATAAAATTTTTACTTCCGATTCGCATATCTCCGTGAAACCTGAGTTTGGGGTATTATCGGGGTCAGAACCTGTAGTATTCACTTGGGGTTGATGGGAAACAACCGGTATAGGGGCATGGGGAAAAAAAGCCCATGACTGCCGACCGGGCGGATTGGGAACTCGTGATTTGGAAGTGAGATAAAGTTGAATTATTGGAGTACTAGTACTGGGAACAAGAAGGTTCCATCCATAATCGTGTATTGAACTTTGGACTTATTTTGGCCGAGCGATGGCTTGTCTTTCGCACAAAGTATCTTAATTTACTGATCTTGCAGTTGCTCGGGCTGGTGTGTGGAGACAGCAATGGCCCTTCCTATTGCGGGAAGGCATCAAGCCTAGTGAAGAGTTTAGCGAAGATTATTTGTCGGGTTCCTTAGATAGCCCGGGTTTGCGCAAAGAGACCTGTGTGGTGGGAAACTAGGTAGTTCTGGGTTAATCTGAAAGTTCGGGCCTAGGAGAGATGTAAAGTGCGGGTTTTGAGAGCTGGGGAAATTGGCTGCTTATGATACTCGAGTACATGTGGTTGGTCAAAATAAATTATGCTGATAGACTGATCTGGTACTGTACTTATTAGTTAAAATACTACTCTGGCCATACCAAGGTTTGAAGTATGATAGTGTGGTGATGATATTAGTGGTCTGGAGCAAACAAGCTACGGTATCATACTTGGCAAGTAGATCACTGGTGAACACGATACATCGCATTACGGAAAAGGACAAAAGTTAGGTAGAGCGTTCTTTGCCGCCAGGTGTTCTCAGTGTTCTTTTCGCCCCCGCCCACCTTCCCACGCCCAACCTTTATATATATCGGGTTTCCCGCAAAGACTGAGAATTAACTGTTAAGTGATAACGCCTTGGAATACTCGTATTGACTCCACTGGTGTCCTTGATCGGGCTGGGGAGATTGGGGAAGGGGGTACGAAATTTCGTCTGGGTATGATAATGGCGGAGGTGTGAATGGACACGTATTTGGAGACGTGGATATTCGCAACGTCTCCCAGTACGTGTCCATTCACACCCTCCGACATTACATTTACCACGTCTCCCGATACGTGTCTATTCGGACTCTGGCAGTATCCGTACCCCCTTCCCTAGAATCGTGTACCTATAAATACCCCCAGCGCTCTCCCTTTCTTCCTTCCATCAACAATCCCAAGCGCAAAGCAAAAACCATCTTCAAAAATCTCACCGCTCCTCACACCGAAAGGTTTCTTCTCATCACCTTCAAAGAATATTTCTTCTTATCCAAATTACGAAATTATGGCCCACAATAACTTCTCGAGAGCAGAAGCCTACGCTACTATTCTCATGGCATACCGGGAATTATCGTCCTTGGACACCCCCGGAGCAAAACCGAAGACGGGAAACCAGACACGCAAAGCTGCGAAGCGCCTCTTCCTCCTCAAGCGTCTTCTGGCCGCATTTCACCCAACCTCAGCTCCACGCCTGCCCCCTGGGCAGTGGATTGTATTATACTATCCTCACAATCCACGATTTTTTCGCGGTTGGGAAACGCTAAGGGAAGACACAAGAAATGCGGATGAGGACCGGGTATCTCGCATCATCGCTAATCATTCCGGGAAAATCGATCGCCTCCGTCGAGCCTTTTTGTGGACGATGAGGGAGTTCCTGAATGAGACGGATAGTGCAAGGGAATCGGTCATTATTAGCGATATGGAAAGGTTGGGGCTCGAGTGGGGGACATGCGAGGCGAGGATTGAAATGGCAGAAAGTTGGTTCAAAAGTCAGTGGGGAAGTAAGATAGTAGAATGTGACTGATCGAGTTTTTCCTTTTCTCACGACTTGGCCTGGCGCCTACTAATACCGGGGCCCACGGGCCTGTATACCAGTAAGTCGATTACGACGATTTTTTTTGTTTGGGGAGAAGACTTTTTTTCTTGCTACCATTAGTAATTATTCAATGATAATTTCTAGACTCGCATTCACCTCCGCTTTTAGCTGTGAACATAGTGAAATTGGATGCTTGGATTAGGGAAGGTTGTATTCTCTATTAAGGGACCTCGGTGGTCCCCATGCTAATGACGATGGCGGAAGGCTTTTTTTCCTTTGCTTTAGTTTCGAGTAGGGACACATTCGGTAGCAATAGAATATTTCGTTACGGTTCGTGGATATCCGTGTAACCAGAGTTTGGGCTACCATCCAGGTTAGAATCTCTCAGATCTGATTGAGGTTCGTGGATTCTGTGGTTTATATGATGGAGAACTACTAGTATAAGGGCCTTAGGAAAAATGTTCATGGCTGCGATTAACCAATTGGGTACAGTAGATTGAGAACTGAAGCAAAAGAAAGTTGGATTTCTAGAATGCCAGTAGATTAGTGGGGAGCAAGAAGGTTGGTTGCGGGTGTAATATCGTGCATTGAACATTGACAAGGTTCTAAACGAGTGATAGCTAGGGGTTGGCGGGGGTTATTTGGGCTTGGTGTCGCATAAAGCATCCTAATTGAGACGACCTCCCGGCACCTTTCTTCCTCTCGGGCTCGAGCTCTTGATGCTTTGTGTGGATTTGTTTCAGTGATACGATATGCAGAAGATTATCAAGCAGAAACTCCTTGACCTCTCAATTTATCCATAAAGAGTATGCTAGATGAAAAAGAACTGCTGTAACTTGGCCGAGAGAAAATCTAGAGCTAGTGCTTGCCTCTGGTCTCCTCAGTCCCCTCTCTCTGCCCTTTTCCGTCGTCGGTTCCATAGCTCCTCTAGCTACAAGAATTCTATCAAAAATGCCACGGGACTAATAGCAAATAAGTAATCACACCGGCTTGCAAACATCCACGTCTCCCAATACATGTCCATTCACGCTCCGACATTATCTGTGACCCCTTCCCAAGAAGCGTGCACTTATGAAGACCAACAACCCCCCCAGCGCCCTCGCTTTCTTCCTTCCAACACCAATCCCGAAGCGCGGAGCAAAACCCATCCTCAAAAATATCACCTCTTCTCAGACGAAAAGGTTTCTTCATATCACTATTAAAGAACATTTCCAAAGAACATTTATTTATACCCAAATTACAAAGCCATGGCCAACGGTAACTTCTCGAGAGCGGAAGCCTACGCTGCTATTCTCACGGAATGCCGGGAACCATCGTCCCCGGACACTCCCGAGGCGACATTAGAGACAAGGGATCAGACCGGCATGACTGAGGGGTTCAACTCCACCATTGAGCGTCTTCTGAGGGCATTATTCCCGCCCTTAGCGCCACCCCCGCCCTGCTCCGAGCGGAGCCTATTCCACCATCCCTACAATCCGTGATTGTTTCGAGGTTTGGAGACGCTAAGGTAAGATAAAAGAAGTGCGGATGGGGAGAAGGTGTCTCGTATAATTGTTTATAATTCTGGGAGAATCAATCGCCTGTGTCGGGCATTTCTGTGGACGATGGGGGAGTTCCTAAAGGAGACGGATGGTGCGAGGGAATCTGTCATTATTGGCGATACGGAAAGATTGGGGGTCGAGTGGGGATATGCGGAGCGAGGATTGAGGCGGCAGGAGTTTGGTTCTCTAGTCAGCGGGGGAAGTATGGGGGTTGCGCGTGACTGATCGAGCTTTTTCTTTTTCTCATGACCTGGCCTGGCGCCCGCTGGTTCCAGGGCCCACGCGCCAGTGTACAGTACCTGTAAGTCGATTACGGCAATAATTTTCTTTTCTTATGGAAGAGGACTTTTTGGATTGAAAATTGTCTCTTGCATGTGGTGTGCAGATGGGGTGGGGGAGAATGTGGCCATTCGTGGGATTTGGAGATACGGCGTCTACCAATCAGATAGAAAGTTGCCAGTGGCGGGTGTTGAGTGATTACGTGTGCGGGGTAACAGAGTTTGGGCGAACAATAGGTGTCACGAAAAATAGGTAACTTAGTGCCCGGGGTCTCCAAGGCGCCAGTTTCTTCCATACTTCCTCACCCATTTGAAAAATCACCTTTGATAGTATCAAAGCATACATTCGATTCCTAAGTCGACACTTCTCGCAATTCAAGAATTCATGGATAGGAGAACCACTGATTCCGAGGACCGTCCCTCACCCCAACGGTATGCCCCGAGATTATCGCTTGTCTCCGTTACCCCCCCCCCCCCATAGTCGCTGATGTCAGTAGGTATACTTCTCGCTTCGTGACCAACAGCGATATTCGTGGCGATCATAGCGGGAATAGCGATTCCAATAACACAATCACGAACGCCGGTAATACTACAAACATTTATTACAACCGTGAGGGCGCGAGCTCCGCTCAGAGCTATGCCGAAGTTTTGCAATGCCTATACACATCCGGATACGAATCGCACCGAAATCGTGTACGTGAGCCGGTCAAGGGAACGTGCATCTGGGTCACTGAACACCCAAAATATAAGGACTGGTTGGGGAGGGAGGCGTCTGGCCTGCTTTGGCTGTCGGCAGATCCAGGTTATGGAAAATCGGTTACCGCTTCATTCCTCGTCGGCCATTTGAAAGCCCGAACTGACGCCATCGTTTGCTACTTCTTCTTTAAGGACGACAACGACGAGCAGAAGAGCGCAACATTTGCTTTGTGTGCCATAATACATCAACTTTTTGTACAAAGAAGACCACTTTGCAAATATGCTATGGAAGCATTTGAGGCCAGGGGCAAGAAGTTTACGGAGGAGGTGGAAATATTGTGGGAAATTTTGGTGAAAGCGGTAACTGAGGAGGGGTGCGGCGATGTGATTTGTGTGGTAGATGCGCTGGACGAGTGCGAAGAAAGGAGCCGAGCTCAGCTTATCCGCCATATGTCCCGTCTTCCAGGGTCGCAAACATCCGATATACCTTTGAAATTCCTCGTCACAAGTCGCCCCTACCACGAAATTGCGAGAGCGCTCGGGACGCCTGCAACCACCATTCGGCTCAAAGGGGAGGACGAAGTGAACGCTATTAGCACTGACGTGACTCGCGTGATTGATGAGAGCATTAAGGACCTCGAGTCGTACTGGGGGAAACCTGGGGGGCTGGGGTATTTGCGAGATCTTTTAGAATCTTCGGTAGATCGGACGTTCCTTTGGGTTTCCCTGGTTCTCGAGATTTTGATGGCTAGTGGGGATAATTCACGGGAGGGGTTTACTAATATTGTCTCCACTGCTCCCCGTGATCTAGCAGAATTATATACCGGGATTCTTAACAAAAGTAGAAGCCCTGATGCAGCACGACGGATCCTGCACATAGTGGTAGCAGCTGCAAGGCCTCTCACACTTAGGGAACTAAATGTGGCATTCAGAATCAGGCGGGATCACACGACTATCGGGGACATCGGAGATCTCTTCCCTGGAGACGAGACGGCAGTGAAAGATTTGTGCGGGCTTTTCGTGCGGATTATTGATTCAAAGGTCTACCTCGTGCACCAAACGGCCAAGGAATTCCTGGTTAAAGGAGCATTACCGGGTCGGGGGAACTGGCAGTATACCCTATCTTCGATGGATTCTAATTTTATTTTGGCTGATATTTGTATCAACTATCTTTCGCTACACGATTTTGAAAATGACCCCCTAGTGATGGATCTATGGGATACTCCCGAAGATGCTAGAAGACAGGCGTTCCGTGATCATATCCAGAAGTATGCCCTTCTCGATTACGCAGCTACCCATTGGGCAGACCACTTCCGAGATTCGCGGAATCGACAGATGGAGCTGTTCGAGCT
The DNA here is from genome assembly GCA_003313605.1 of Tuber umbilicatum. Classification (NCBI taxonomy): domain Eukaryota; kingdom Fungi; phylum Ascomycota; class Pezizomycetes; order Pezizales; family Tuberaceae; genus Tuber; species Tuber umbilicatum. Next base: position 11,172 of record QLOI01000615.1, on the reverse strand, counting down.
TACCCGACTGATCTGCAAACGCGGATCAAATAGATTTCTGACATGGCTTGAGGTGTATTGGGAAAAATATAGGGAGAATTATATATTCCCTAATGACTTTACACACTTAATGATAGCATCGTGGCTTGGGCAGCGGAAGGTAGCCAAGCGACTAGTGAAAGAGGGGGGAGATATCAATGCTCGGTCCAATCTTTATGGCACCGCCTTGAACGTAGCAGCTTGCCGGTGGGATAAGGATATATCTGGGATGCTAATGAAGAGGGGAGTTCGTGCCTATTTAGGCGGGAAGGAGTATAACATTCTACTTGTAAAGGGGACACCTTCTGCAAAGTGGCAGGTTGATTACTGACAAAAATTTACTTTTTTTTACAGACTGTATGTGATTTTTTTGTCATGGGGGGAACTGAGGCTAATGCGCAGAATACTTTCGAATTGTAGAGAGTAAGTCGAAGTCTGATAATATTTTTGCTGTGATGACGTTGATGCCCGGTATCTGGAACTGCAGAGAGTAGGTGAGCCTCATTGCGGGTATAGAACAATAAGCACGACTAACGCTGGATTGGCCCGTGAGCGTAGAAGGTAAGCTAAACACCTGCAAAAGAATGAGATGAGGAAGTGGCGTTTGCTAACTTGGAGGGAGGTAAAGGAGGTAAGGGGCCAGATGGAGAGTGGAGATAACGAAAGAAATAGCTAATTTCGGAGCCGTGGGGTGCTATAGCTAGTAAGTAGCCGAATGAACCGAATTTGAGGAATGGGGGATTGCTGACCTCTGACTCGCTGAATGATGTAGGAGGTAAACGAAAATGACCAACCCCGGTTCCCGAACGAGGAGATTGCTGACTTCTCGTTTTCTGAATGTTGTAGCGGGTAAGCAAACAAGACCAACCACGGTTCTGGGACGAGGAAATCTCTGACGTCCGGTTCGCTGAGTATATTAGGAGGTAAGTAAACAAGGTCGACCAAGGTTCTGGGACGAGGAAATTGCTGACCTCTGGCTCGCTGAGTATTGTAGATGGTAAGTGAGCAAGATCAACCTCGGCCCAGGAATGAGGAAATTGCTCACCTCCGGCTCGCTGAGTGTTGTAGGATGTAAGTGAGCAAGGCCAACCTTGGTTTTGGGACGAAGAAATTGCTGACCTCTGGCTCGCTGGATGTTGTAGTTGGTAAGTGAACGGGATCAACCTGGGTTGTGGGGCGAGGAAATTGCTGACCTCCGGATTGCTGAGTATTGTAGAGGGTAAGTGAGCAAGATCAACCTCAGTTCTGGGACGAGGAAATTGCTGACTCCGGATTGCTGAGTATTGTAGAGGGTAAGTGAGCAAGATCAACCTCAGTTCTGGGACGAGGGAATTGCTGACTCCGGATGGCTGAGTATTGTAGAGGGTAAGTGGGCAAGATCAACCTCGGTTCTGGGATGAGGGAATTGCTGACCTCTGGCTCGCTGAGTGTTGTAGGTGGTAAGTGAACGAGATCGACCACGGTTCTGGGACAAGGAAATTCCTGACCTCTGGCTCGCTGAGTGTTGTAGACGGTAAGTGGACGAGATCAACCACGGTTCTGGGTCGAGGAAATCTCTGACGTCCGGTTCGCTGAGTGTATTAGGAGGTAAGTAAACAAGGTTGACCAAGGTTCTGGGACGAGGAAATTGCTGACCGCTGGCTCGCTGAGTATTGTAGATGGTAAGTGAACAAGATCAACCTCGGTTCTGGAATGAGGAAATTGCTCACCTCCGGCTCGCTGAGTGTTGTAGGATGTAAGTGAGCAAGGCCAACCTTGGTTTTGGGACGAGGAAATTGCTGACCTCTGGCTCGCTGGATGTTGTAGTTGGTAAGTGAACGGGATCAACCTTGGTTTTGGGGCGAGGAAATTGCTGACCTCCGGATTGCTGAGTATTGTAGAGGGTAAGTGAGCAAGATCAACCTCGGTTCTGGGACGAGGGAATTGCTGACTCCGGATTGCTGAGTATTGTAGAGGGTAAGTGAGCAAGATCAACCTCGGTTCTGGGATGAGGGAATTGCTGACCTCTGGCTCGCTGAGTGTTGTAGACGGTAAGTGAACGAGGTCAACCTCGGTTCTGGGATGAGGGAATTGCTGACCTCTGGCTCGCTGAGTGTTGTAGGCGGTAAGTGAACGAGATCGACCACGGTTCTGGGACAAGGAAATTCCTGACCTCTGGCTCGCTGAGTGTTGTAGACGGTAAGTGAACGAGATCAACCACGGTTCTGGGACGAGGAAATTCCTGACCTCTGGCTCGCTGAGTGTTGTAGCGGGTAAGTGAACAAGATCAACTTTGGTCCTGGGACGAGGTAATTGTTGACCTCTGGCTCGCTGGATGTTGTAGTTGGTAAGTGAACAGGATCAACCTTGGTTTTTAGACGAGGAAGTTGCTGACCTCCGGATTGCTGAGTATTGTAGAGGGTAAGTGAGCAAGATCAACCTCGGTTCTGGGACGAGGGAATTGCTGACCTCTGGCTCGCTGAGTGTTGTAGGTGGTAAGTGAGCGAGATCAACCAAGGTTCTGGAATGAGGAAATTGCTGACCTCCAGCTCGCTGAGTGTTGTAGGATGTAAGTAAGCAAGGTCAACCTTGGTTTTGGGACGAGGAAATTTTTGACCTCGGGATTGCTGAGTATTATAGGGGGTAAGTGAGCAAGATTAACCTCGGTTCTGGGACGAGGCAATCTCTGACGTCCGGTTCGCTGAGTGTTAGGAGGTAAGTAAACAAGGTCGACCTCGGTTCTGGGACGAGGAAATTGTTGACTTCTGGCTCGCTGGGTGTTGTAGAATGTAAGTAAACAAGATCAACCACGGTTCTCTGACGAGGTAATTGCTGACCTTTCACTTGCTGGGTGTTGCAGCCGGCAAGTGGACGAGATCACCTTGGTTCTCAGACGATGTAATTGCTGACCTCTCGCTTGCTGGGTGTTGTAGAAGGTAAGTAAGCAAGATCAACCTCGGTCCTGGGACGAGGTAATTTCTGACCTCTGGCTCGCTGAGTGTTGTAGATGGTAAGTGAACGAGACCAACCACGGTTCTGGAACGAGGATATTGCTGACCTCTGGCTCGCTGAGTATTGTAGAGGGTAAGTGAGCAAGATCAACCTCGGTTCTGGGACGAGGGAATTGCTGACCTCTGGCTCGCTGAGTATTGTAGAGGGTAAGTGACCAAGATCAACCTCAGTTCTGGGACGAGGAAATTGCTGACTCCGGATTGCTGAGTATTGTAGAGGGTAAGTGAGCAAGATCAACCTCGGTTCTGAGACGAGGCAATTTCTGACCTCTGGCTCGCTGAGTGTTGTAGTTGGTAAGTGAACAAGATCAACCTCGGTTCTGGGACGAGGGAATTGCTGACCTCTGGTTCGCGGAGTGTTGTAGTATGTAAGTGAGCGAGATCAACCTCGGTTCTGGGATGAGGAAATTCCTGACCTCTGGCTCGCTGAGTGTTGTAGATGGTAAGTGAACAAGATCAACCTCGGTTCTGAGACGAGGCAATTTCTGACCTCTGGCTCGCTGGGTGTTGTAGTTAGTAAGTGAACAAGATCAACCCCGGTTCTAGGACGAGGAAATTGTTGACCTCTGGCTCGCTGGATGTTGTAGTTTGTAAGTGAACAGGATCCACCTTGGTTCTGGGATGAGGAAATTGCTGACCTCTGGCTCGCTGAGTGTTGCAGCATGTAAGGAAACAAGATCAACCATGGCACTGGGACGAGGTAATTGCTGACGTCCGGTTCGCTGGGTGTTGTAGTTGGTAAGTGAACAAGACCAACCACGGTTCTGGGACGAGGCAATTTCTGACGTCCGGTTCGCTGAGTGTGTTAGGAGGTAAGTAAACAGGGTCGACCACGGTTCTGGGACGAGGCGATTTCCGACCCCTGGCTCGCTGGGTGTTGTAGTTCGTAAGTGAGCAAGATCAACCTCGGTCCTGGGACGAGGCAATTGTTGACTTCTGTCTCGCTGAGTGTCATAGCGGGTAGTAAATTGAATCATTAAAAGTTCTAGGACGATACGTTTGCTGATACTCGACCTCTTGGTTACTTTAGGCGGTACGCGGACTTTCCCCTCTCTCTAAACACTTGCTTTTTCTACATAACTCACCATCTTGCTCGACTGTTACAGATTGTATGTAATCGACAACTCTCACCTCCTCGCCGATGCCCGTAATTCCAGACTAACCTCAACCTTTTACCCCTCAACAGGAGGTATTTCTTGTCAATATCTATATTGTCCTCCTCCAGAACACTAACCAATTACTACTTCTCCATCTTAGTTTGTATGCACATCCCTATCCCCCCTTGCCCGAGTTGTATTTGAAACTAACCCGGTATTGCTTCTCAGCTTGTGAAACAATCTCTTCTTCCCTCTTTCTGATTTTCCCGCTAACGTATTTTGCGTCTCACAACCCTTTTGGCTACATAGAAAGTGAGCGATTAGATTTCATTGGTTCCAGCCCTTTCTGCACATGACAACTGCTGACCCTTCTCATAGCTTGTGCGTTATTCATGTTCATTGTTCCCAACCCCCCTCGAGACCATTATTGATCCCGTCTCAGTTTTCCATTCAGGGTATACGAGATCTACACACCATTCCAAGCCGCTGCATCAACACCTTGCGCTAAACGGTCCGTCAACTGTTGGGTAATTTGTCCTTTTCCTTTTGGCGAATAATTAGTTTTCTTACCAACTGTGTAGCAGATTAAACGTCCGCCTCGCGCTACCAGTCGGAGGTGTTGGGGATTGTGGGTCAGTAATAGAGGGCTGTGATTGATTCGGGAAGCTCTAGAAATCCGGTGGATCGTTCGGGAGTGTGATGGATTGTTCGAGAGCTTTAGCGATTTACGGAGAAGATTCTCCAGACATGTCTTTCCTTTGTTGTCATGGGAATGTGGGTAAGAGTGGGGACATGCGTGGAGAGACAGGAATGAGTGTGGTGAACCATGGAAGTATCAGGATGCTCTGATTATGTTTGCTTTATATAATACATCTGCCTTTACCGTTAGTTAGCGCGACGAAAGGTGTGGTAGAAAAAGTGAACCAAGTTGTTTACCATACAAGTTCTATATTCCTACACAGCGCCCGAGTTTCAAGCGGCTCCTCGCATCCTACTATTTATAGTCGTATTGTCTATTTCCTATATTCGTCTAGTAATAGGAGGAGAGCAACCACTCATTCGGTGCAGTTACGCGATGCCACGGTGATTTTCTACGCGCCTTATCTCGCTTTCTCCCTTACAGATATGTTTGGGCGGGGCGCGATGCGGCCTCTCCCGGGATGCGGGGATAAATCTGTGTCTATTCTCTTTAGTCTATGGTGTTTCTCGCATGCATGTACTCGTAAATTTACTCGCATCTCGCAATTTGATTGCTTTGAAGATTTTTACCCCCAACAGCCGTAAAGCTTTGACCAGTACCTGACCCATGGCGCATATAACTTACTAGAGTGCTGTCACTAGTAAGCCAGCCGGATGAACTAGGTGTATGACAACTGCCGGTCTGTTGGTTGGTCACCAACGATCACTTGGTTCCTGGTAACTTTAAATTTATCCAACAATCATAGCGTATGACACAACATAGTAAAGGCACTGCTTGTCAGGTGTTTGGCCCGGATATTATTGCAGTGGCGGAAACAGCCCGCACGCCGATCCCGTAGTATGATACATTACCGGCAAATCTGGGCCTGGGTTTGACTTTTTGAATCCTACCCAAGACAAACCTAATCGAGAATAATACCCTCCAAGCAGCGAGTCTCCACTCAAGTACTGGTGCTAACCCAACTCTTCCAATGGGTACTGTACTGTATGTTGCACCGGGATCGAAATGGAGCCGACCTGATCCTACTTAACTCTATCGAAAGCCTAGCTAGATCAAGCCCAACCCAATGAACCATAACCCTAGTTAACCCTATAAACTTATTAGGGCGAACCGAGGGAGACATACGGGTGTTAAACAGAGTTCTGTGAAGGGTGAGGACTTCGGCCCCACTCCCACCCAACCGACGTCTTACCCCTACAATACTTTCCATTATCCTCCTTGCTCCAGCTACTGCTGCCTCTTTTATGGACTTTTATATTGATTCCCTGCCTGCTTGACACGTTTAGGTCTGATAATTGCTCCTCATGGGCGGAAGGGATGTGTCTTATTTGAGTTGCGAGATTTTCAGTATGATACGATAGGGTATAAGGTAGATTAAATTTTGTGACCAGCATGCACATCACCGGTATCTGTTTAGTGGAGGGTGTGACGATTGGTGCCCTCCCCACCAGGAATTTCCAGGCCAAATTCCGCAAGAAATCAGAATTCGCTATAGCTATTCTCCAGTAGGCGACGCCAGTGGTACTCATAGCAGTGATGACGGCAGCATATTTTTTTTCTCACCCTCGGGTGCGCATTTGGTGGCAATAAAGAATTTCCTTCTGGTTCGTATGTCTCCGTGCAACCTGAGTCTAGGGCGTTATCGCGGTTAGAACCTCTCGGATTCACTTGGGGTTTGTAGGTTAGGTAGTGGACTTGATGGGAAACAACCAGTATAAGAGCATGAGGAAAAAAAGCCAATAACTGTGGTTAGTCAACCGGGTGGATTGGGAACTCGTGATTTGGAAGTGCAATAAAGTTGAATTTTTGGAGTGCCAGTACTGGGGGCAAGGGGACTCCATAATCGTGTGTGGAACTTGGGACATATTTTGGGCGAGTGATTGCTTGTATTTCGCACGAAGTATCCTAATTCACTTGGGGATGATCTTCCGGCATCTTGCTGCTGCTCGGGCTGTCGCCCGCGTAGAAACAGCAATGGCCCTTCCTACTTCGGGAAAGCATCAAACCTAGTGAAGAGTTAAGCGAAGAAAATTTGTCGGGTTCCTTGGGTAACCCGGGTTGAAACCCGCTAAATCTCGACCCGACCTAAAGAAGAACCCGGGTCAACCTATTGAAGCTCGGGCCTACTGGTAGAGGTTTTGGATTTTGGTGGGTGAGCAAGGGTGGGGCTAGTTTGTTAATAGTAGGAAAGCTATGGAGAAGGGGTTTCTTGTCCGAGGACGAGATATTAGAGAGTTCGCGCAAACCTGTGTGGTGGGAAAATGGGTTGTTTTGTGCTAATCTGAAAGTTCAGGCCTAGGAGGGGTGTAAAGTGCAGGTTTTGGGGCCTGGAGAAATTGGGTGGTCATAATATTTGTAGTTGATCAAAATAAATTATGCTGATAGACTGATCTGGTACTCATCAGTCAAAACACTACTCTGGTTTTACCGAGGTTTGAAGTATGATATTGTGGTGATGATATTAGTGGTCTAGAGAAACAAGCTACGGTATCATACCTTGCAAGTGGATCACTGGTGAACACGACACATTGCATTACGGAAAAGGACAGAAGTTAGGTAGATCGTTCTTTGCCGCCAGGTGTTCTCAATGTTCTTTTCGTCCCCGCCCACCTTCCCACGCCCAACCTTTATATATATCGAGTTTCCCACAAGGACTGAAAATTGACTGTTGAGCGATAACGCCTTAGAATACTCGTATTGACTCCACAGGTGTCCTTGATCGGGCTGGGGAGATTGGGGAAAGGGGTACGGAATTTCATCTGGGTATGATAGTGACGGAGGTGTGAATGGACACGTATTTGAAGACGTGGATATTCGCAACGTCTCCCAGTACGTGTCCATTCACACCCTCCGACATTATATTTATCACGTCTCCCGATACGTGTCCATTCGCACTCCGGCACTATCCGTACCCCCTTCCCTAGAATCGTGTACCTATAAAGACCCCCAGCGCTCTCCCTTTCTTCCTTCCATCAACAATCCCAAGCGCAAAGCAAAAACCATCTTCAAAAATCTCACCGCTCCTCAAACCAAAAGGTTTCTTCACATCACCTTTAAAGAATATTTCTTCTTATCCAAATTACGAAATCATGGCCCACAATAACTTCTCGAGAACGGAAGCCTACGCTACTATTCTCATGGCATACCGGGAATTATCGTCCTTGGACACCCCCGGAGCAAAACCGAAGACGGGAAACCAGACCCGCAAAGCTGCAAAGCGTCACTTCCTCCTCAAGCGTCTTCTGGCCGCATTCCACCCAACCTCAGCTCCACGCCTTCCCCCTGGGCAGTGGATTGTATTATACTATCCTCACAACCCGCGATTTTTCCGCGGTTGGGAAACGCTAAGGGAAGATACAAGAAATGCGGATGAGGACCGGGTATCTCGCATCATCGCTAATCATTCCGGGAAAATCGATCGCCTCCGTCGAGCCTTTCTGTGGACGATGAGGGAGTTTCTGAATGAGACGGATAGTGCAAGAGAATCCGTCATTATTAGCGATATGGAAAGGTTGGGGCTCGAGTGGGGGACATGCGAGGCGAGGATTGAAATGGCAGAAAGTTGGTTCAAAAGTCAGTGGGGAAGTAAGATAGTTGAATGTGACTGATCGGGTTTTTCCTTTTCTCACGACTTGGCCTGGCGCCTACTAATACCGGGGCCCACGGGCCTGTATACCTATAAGTCGATTATGACTATTTTCTTTTATTAGGGGACGAGACTTTTTTTTTTTTTACCCTCATTATCAATTAATCAATAATAATTTCTAGTCTCACATTCGCTTTTAGCTGTAAACATGGAGAAATTAAATACCTGGATTAGGAAAGGTTGCGCTTGGCGGAATCTCTTTCGGGAAGAAAATATCAGCCATATGCGTGACCACCCTGTTGCATCAAAGGCTCAAAGGCTGCAATGTATGAGCAATTCTAATCCTGGGTTTCCAATCATTACCTCACTGGAAATAATAGACTTAGGCGCCGAATGACATCCTTCGCAACCTCATCTAAAGGACGATACCTGCGGGTTGCGGTACATTTTCAAACACTTGAACAGCATTGCTACTCGTGCGGTGCAAACAGGGGGTGTGCGGCAAAACTACCCTAGGGCCCTAAGGTCACGCCTTCCAATGGGTTGGTCCAGGTCGAAAAGGAGCGGACTTGACCCGGCCCCGACCCAGCGAAAGTTCCACCCAAACGAACCCAACACAGCAAACCACAACGGGGGTTAATCCTACAAACCCCTTGGGTTTGCGGCGGAACGAACTGGGGGAGCAGTACAGATGTTAAACAGAGATCGACGCAAGATAAGAAATTGATCTAATTCTCACTCCGTTCATGTCCCGCTCCTGCAGCACTCACTATTACCCTCTTGATTCAATTAAAGCTGCTGCTTCCCATAGACTTTGAGATTGATTCCCGCCCTGCTCGATGTGTTGGGTTTTGATGGTCCTTTGTTAGTAGAAGGAATGCATATTATGTAAGTTGCTGGATCTTTTATACAAGCATCAGTTATAGGGTTCATTTGAGAACAAGGCATGGCTTGCCGGTATCTGTTTAGCGGAGGGTCGAATGTCTAGTGCCTTCACCCCCATCACTTTCCAGATCAAGGACGCATCCAACGACATCACACAGATTAATTATCCTCTATTAGAGGCCCTCGGTAGTCCCCATACCAATAAAGATGGTGGAAGGCTTTTTCTTCTTTGCCTCTTTAGTTTCGAGTAGGGACACATTCGGTAGTAATAGAAGATTCCGATACGGTTCGTGGAACCCAGTGCAACCGGAGTTTGGGCTACCAGCAAGATCAGAATCTCTCGGGTTGGACTGAGGTTCGCAGATTCAGTGGTTTACATAATGGAAAACTACTGGCATAAGGGCCTTAGGAAAAAAATGTTCATGGCTATGATTAGCCAATTGGGTGGATTGAAAACTGAAGCAAAAGAAAGTTGAGTTTCTGGATGCCAGTGGGTTAGTGGGGAGCAAGAAGGTTGGATGCGGATGCAATATCGTGTATTGGACTTTGTGTTAGAAGTCGCACGGAGAAGGGAGGTGAAGCGCAAAGTGATAGGACCAATCGCTAAAAGAGAAAGAGAGAGAGGTGAGAGTCTCTGTCTTCCTTGCTATCCTATGGACATACCCGGGACTGCCGTACTTATAGCAATCATTAACATGAATATACTAGTACATCATCATAACTCCAGTCCTTCCCTGGTCCCTCATACCCCGATTTATGTAGCTAATGCACCACATCCGCACCACTCATCACACTGAGGTAACATTTTTGACACTTTGAAAAGTGTTAAAACAATAGCTAGGGATTGGCGAAGACTATTTGGGCTTAGTGTCACGTAGGGTGTCCTGATTTAGATGACCTTCCGGCGCCTCGCGTTCGTGCTCCTGTGGAGACGGCAATAACCCTCTCTCATGCCGGGAAACATCCGGCAAAGTGAAGTATTAGCTGAGGAAATTCATCGGGCTCGTTGGGTGTCATGGGCCGAACCACCCCGGGAACCCGACGACCCAACAAACAGCCCGTGCCGACCCACCGAATCCTGAACCCTCTAGAAGGATTGGATTTTATCGGATCAACAAGGTCAGGGCCGGTTTGCTAACAGTAGAAAAGCGGGCTCGGGGAAGAGGATTTTATGTTCTGGGACGAGATACATAGACTATCAGAGAGTTGGCGCAAGGGGACCTACGTGGTTGGGAAATAGGATTTTTTGAGTTAACCTAAAAGTCCTGATTTAGGCGGGGTGTACTCGAGTAAGTGCGGACTTCGAGACCTGGAGAAATTGGATGTCCATATCATACGGCAACCGTATGACGTCAAGCCGCTGTGAAGGGGAAAAAAGTAGAACGCAACAACAAGACACTACTAGGGGTATTCAAAATTGAAAAACTTGAAAAACCTTAGCGTACTTCATTGTCTCACGTAAGCTTGGCACATCCAGAAAGCGTTAACTTACCATAACTTTAGATTACTAGACAATATTTTTTTTTCTGGTCGATACGGAGGTCAAGAGGTCGGTAACAGGTAAATATGAGTACCGAGTAACAGAATACGTAAAGATTACATAATTACTTTTGAAAGAATGTAAGATGTATCACGCAGAGAAATATGAGACAATCAAAGAACAACAATCTGGAAAGGATGCCACGAACTTCTGAGAAAGCAAGAATCATCCATCAACTTCATGATATATGGTTATCGATTACCATAGTTCAAACTATATTTGACAATGGCGATGATTTGTCGCTCTTTTTTGCTTGCCTCAATCCTTCACGTTTAGTACAAGACCAATTTCGAAACTCGAAAGACTTCAACTCGTACCTATTATTTGTTATGTTGAATGCTTCTGTGATACCACCA
>QLOI01000613.1:15536-74571 GCA_003313605.1 Tuber umbilicatum | reverse complement strand
ATACGGCGCAGTACCGGTAAGTTAATCACGGTCTAACGAGCTCTCCTTCCATTGCGTATTTGCGGAACACTTCCGCTCACTCGTAAATTACCGTCAGAAAAGAGGCAGCGATGTGGCCTCCCATTGGCTGGAAGCGGGCAATTATTCTAACAGCCTCTTCGGATGAGAAGGAATCTTGGGGAGGGTAACGCGAACACGTGAAAAATGTAAATAATAAACCTCCTTTCCCCTCAGGCAGCAGCAGCAGCAGCCCGACCCAAGGGAAAGCGATCAAGCCCGAGCACCCCGGACCGAGACTGAGGGGTACAAGTACGTTCCTCCAGGAGAAGCTTTGGGAAAAACATCATCCTGGAAAACCCTAATATCCAATAGCCAAATCACGCCCTCAGAATAGCCATGTTGGATGCATCGACAATGATTTGAAATACCCGGGTGGAAGGCAGATAACTCTCCGTGAATCTCTAGCGGAGTGAGCCAAGCCGCTCCATCTGAATAATGTGATCTCATCCGTCGTCCTGAACCCGGCGAGCATCAATCAAGCTTGGGCTTTTCCCACGAGCCAACTGGTCAGCTATCCCCAATGTTCGGATACTTCTGAGCACACGTTATCACTAGCCTCAGCACCACCTTATTACCTACCGGTGCGAGAAAAATGCTGAAACACTCGAAGAGGCCACCTCGGGGAGTACTGTAGGGACAAGGGTGCACAAGTAATAATTTACGTCCTGTGCAACTGCTCGAGCACGGGGGACTCGTACAATGCCCTCTGAGGCCAAGAAAGAAAGAAAATTATGCTTGATAACGAAATTTACCCGTTGATCGCCTCTCGTGCATCGATCAACCCCCGAAACCACCGTCTCTACCTCCAAAGAGTGCTTGTGACGGTCATGGCTCACAAACCTAATACCGGTATCCTTGAAGAAACCGGTATTTCATAGTACGAGTATTGGGAGACAACAAGCCAAACCAGATCCCTTCCAGCGAGACCCAATGCGGCCGTTGTTTGGGTAATTTATTGGTCAAGGTCTACTGTACTGTAGGGCACCCAAACACGTACCGTTATCGGGTCTAGCAAGTGGAGGTGTTAGTCCTCCGGGGCAAAAGTGGGTGATGTGATGGTTGCCAGTCTTTCGGAGGGGAAGACGAGGAAAGCGGAGAAAGGTTGCCATTCCTAACCCCGGAATTTTGTCATCCGAATCCAACCTCAACACCAAGAAGCGAACATCGCCATTCCCAATTGAGCAGCGGCCCGGACAGAACAGCTTTACAGCAGAGCTCGCCGCTTTAACAGCAACCACGCTTCGCCGGGGGACCGAACGAGCCAACTCTTCTTTGAAAGAAAAGCTTCGAGAGAAACCAGCGACAACCACAAGGGGGAAGGGTGAGCAGCGTGTGAAGAGAAATTTAGGTTTTAAATCTGGTTCTGAACGTTAGACTACCGTAGAGCCTCTCGGCAGCCGATTGAGAAATCCGCCGTGAGGCTATTCACCCGCCCACCTCCTCAGGATTCTTGCACCATCGAGACTTTGCGAATGAGGTAAAATGCGGTTCTGAACCAACCGAATTGCTAGGATTTGACTCTGGATGCTTAATCAAAAATTATTATATACTGAGCCGCCGATCAGGCATATGTCAGTCGCAAAAGCCCCCGGATGCGAAATCGCGAAGCCCATACCGTCAGAAAAGCAAAAAGCTTGAAGAGGAACCCAGATGTTCGGCCTCCAGCGAACAAATCAGCGTTCCTGAGGCTACGTCACAACCGCGCACGTCCCATCACTTTTATTCGTTTTGCCTTCCTGTGTCTCGGTAGAAAAAAATAACGAAAACGAAGGTCGGGAGGGGGAAAAAAAAAAAGTGCCCCCAATAAACCCTATACCATAACGCAGCAAACACCAAGGCGAACCTTTCCCCAGAGCGAAGAAACTCCACAGGAAGCGGGAAACGAACGTTTTATGTTTTCGTTCGTCGGTTGTCGAATTCAATCCCACCTTCCCATCTCCTCCCTCTTCCCCCCCATTATCGCTTGCCTCCCTACCCACCAGACTACCCATTTTACGCCAATTACCGCCCAATCCAATTTAATCCCTCCTTCCCCAACGCATCACCGCACACATCGAATAAAATAAACAGGAAATCTCCACTCAATTCCCCTTTCCCCTCTGTTTGCAAATGGCATCTACATCACTCCTTCGCTTGGCTGCGAGGCAGTCCCTCCCGAGGACGTCGGCTACTCTACCCAGGCTTGTCGCGGTGGTGCCGAGGGTTCGGGCCAAGATCTCTCTGAGGTTTTACAGCGACGGCCATCATGAGGAGAGTTTTGAGGAGTTTACTGCTAGGTTGGTTCATACCCTTTCTTCCCCCTTGTATTCCCGCTACATCTACTACCTTCATTGATTTTGTTATCTGAATGGATGGATATGATGAATTGGATTATCGTTTGTTTGTTTTGCTATTCGGTTTGGTGCCGAGTTTTTTGGTGGTGGGTCTGTGGTCTGACGTTAGACAACGGGCTGGTGGATGGAGGGGATGGCTGTTCGGTGATGTGGGGGCGTTCTGGAGCGATGGAGGGGACGAAGGGGTGGACCGCACAAACGACGTTCATAAAGGTAGACTAACGCATCCTCCCCCAGGTACGAAAAGGAATTCGAGAGCGTCAATGATGTCTTCGAGCTTCAGGTATAACAAAACCATCATCCATCCACCCCCTCTTGCACGGGGTAGCCCCCGACATCTCTACCATCACAAATGAATAACCAACGAGCCCCCAGCGCAACCTAAACAACGCCTTCGCCTATGACCTTGTCCCATCACCCTCCGTCATCGTCGCTGCGCTCAAGGCGGCCAGAAGGGTCAATGATTTCCCCACGGCCGTGAGAATTTTCGAGGGTAGGTCTTCCCCCCATCCATCCAACCCCAGCTCGCCGGTGTTAATAATCGAGCAGGCATCAAAGCCAAAGTTGAAAACAAGCAACAATACCAACAATACCTCGACGAGCTCAAGGATCTCCGAGAGGAACTGGGCGTCGCACTCGTTGAGGACCTGTACCCTGAGAATAAATAAACGTATAAGGCTTCCTCGATTGGAGTTCTCTACAGAGAGAGAGAGAGAGAGAGAGAGAGAGATAATATCACTTTTTTACTTTTACTTCCACTTTTTCGATAAACAGAGGTACAAAAAAACAAACAAAAAAACAAACAAAGGACATCAAAGACGTCCTTGTTATGAGCTTTTGCATTTTGTCATTTTTTTCAATTGTCGATGGGTCGATAGGGTCGTTGCGTATATGCATTCACGTGCCGGACGAGGAATAGGCAGAGGGGAAAGGTGCAGATGGCTGGTTTGGCGGGGTATAGATCGGGTGGGAAGGTGGCGTACAGTGATCGGAATCGTGGACACGATATGTGAGATAGAATTACCATTTTTATGGTTCGGATGGGGGGAGACTGGAGATAGCAGAGCGAGATATGTAACGGTAGTTGTGCTCGAGTGCTTGCCATTTCCAAGAGATCCGGCATTTCCTTACAGCCTGAACCGTGCCAAGATTTCTGGAACCTTTGGAATGGGCAGGCGCGAGTAGGGTACTCGTACAGCATCGCGCGAGAGCAGTCCGGTACTTGTGCTATCGTACGGTACTGTACAGTACTACAAGTAGCACGTTAAAATAAGAAGAGGCTCAGGTGAAACATACAATTGCGTCAGAATCATAGCTCTGAAAGGTTTAGTCCTGGCAATACAGGGTTAGGATATGACGTTTTATTTAGACTTCGCAAAAAATAAAAATAAATAAAATAACAATAATCTTATCCGAACGTAGACTACGAGTATCGTAACGCGGCATGGACGATAGTTGGTCATTCCGAGAAAACCGCCGTGTCCGGACGCGAAAGGATTCCGGGATCTCGGAACTGTGACCGTTCTAACCGACTTATGATAGCCACGACCGCCGGTAGGCTATCGTACGCGCGGCGGTCAAAGTCGGCCGGGACTCGAGTCCGAATTTAGTATGTGCACGGACAATTCACCATATCATAGATAACCTATTATTTTTGCCCGTGCTCGGCTTCTGCGTGCCGGATTTTACGTGTTTGGGGTCGGGTCACGGTGCGGTACGGTATGGTGGACGGCCGTATCGTGGCATACGGTACATACCGGTACGATACCGGAATACGGTAATCGAGCGTCGTGCTGGGGCGTTGGAGTTGTCTTTGCTGGTAAGATGCGGATCCTGCTTCGCCCTTTTTGAGGCTGAGGGGTCAAAGTTAGTCTTCGCAGCGTTTTTGCACCCCGATCCGAGAGAAGGAATTTTAGACGTCTTAGTGCAAAGTTCAGTCAACAAGTGTATCATAGCACTCAGCCCATTCCGGAGAATAATTTCCAAAAAAGTCTAAAAATGCTCATCAGATTCTTATCCGTGACATGATGTGGAATTCTAATACCCCCAACAATAAGTACTTTCCCCCGCACTGGATGCAAAATCGCACTATCATGCTTCGAAATGAAAAAAAAAAAAATTGGAAAATTTGGAAAACCCAGTTCATCGCCACGGAAAGCCTTTGACCGAAAGACCACAAACGGAAGCAGAAGGAGAAGAGGAAAAAAGGAAAAAAGGGGGGAAAAAGAAAAAAAGAAAAAGAAAAAAAGAGAGACAAGAAAAGAAAACAGGAAAGGAAAAGGAAAACTAATGTCAGAGGGCCAACAATTACAATATGAGTGACGATGAGAGAATTTCAATATTTCACTATTGATTTTTTTTTAAGGTAATCTTGCTTTCTTTTCTTTCTCCTCCCAGAAATTCGACAGCCTAGTTCATATGGGCAAACTGGAACCAGTTTGCTCTGCAGTCCTCCTGGTCGAGACCTGTTCCGTCAGTGAATCGGCCTGCCTGGCAACCGCTGCACTTTGGCGATGAGGGGCAATTAAAGTATGGGATGTGTTGATAACCGATATCTCGGAACCTGTGATTATTAGGCTTTGCTCAGAGAATGATCCAAGCTCTTGTGTGGCGAATGTGCTTACCAGTGAATCTTGTTTTTATCCTCCATTAATCCTAAAGCGATGCTGTGAACAGGCGCATCACCCCATCGCTCGTAAAAGAATCCGCCGGCACGATCCAGATGATCAAAGTAATCCCTGTACTTCTTGCTTCTCCAAAAGTTCATGTCCGCAATCTCGAAGTTACTCCAGAAATGGCAGGTTGAGTATCCAGCCTTTTTGTGGTGCTCCGGCCTGTTCTTGGAATCCGTCAACCAGGACATGGCATTGTTCGGGTGCAAGTAGCCCGGGTTCTCGGCCAAGAACTCAAGGGTATGCGGCCATAGAGTCTCAATGGATTCGGGAGAGTCGTAGATATTGATGACGAAACCGTAGGTTTTGTTGTTATCCTCCATGTACTTGAATACATCGTAGTTTACATCGCAGAAAAAACTATTCTGTGTCTTAGCAGGTGGAGCCGAAGGGGGTTGACGTGGGAACGACATACTGTACTTTAGGCTCGACCCGCCAGTACCACCGGATATCCTTCAATGCAGGGTGATCGTAAAATTTGCCAGAGTTCCACCGACACATTTGATGATAGCTCTGGAGTGTAGAATATTGAACCTTCTTCTCCTCCAACAGCTTAGCGGACTCCGCCATAAGATCATTGTTGATCCAGGAAGGAATTTCCCAATGGTCCTTCGGGATAACCTCTGCACCACGCGATTGAGCCCATCGTCAGCCACCGCAGGAAAAGAAAAAGCAAAAGTAACAATGTGGAGATAAGGTGAAAGCTCACCGTATCTGCATTCAGCCTTGGTCTCTGCCTGTGTCCTCTTCTTGAACTCCTCAGAAAACTCTTCATCGTTGAAGAAGGTCCACGGATAATTAAATTTGGAATTGAAAGTTCTCTCCAAATCCCTCATTGAGGAAACCATCTCCTTAAGCTCACTGTTCCTCACCAGCGACAGCAATGTCGCCGACGTTCTCTCCGCTTCGCCGGGCCCCCATAGCTTTCCTGGGGGTCCCTTCTCGGGGTTGAGTAAGGGGTCGATACCCTTTAGCGAGCCACCGGTCTTTGGTCGAACGAATTTCCCTCCCGAGCCTCCAGCATGCGGCCGACGCATTGACGGTGATGAGTAATTGTAGAATACAAGCAGCAGCGTTGTGAGGGCCGCCAGAGAGATGAGACCTCTCAGAATACCCTTTGCTACCATTTTGTGGATGGGGGACGTGAAGTGGGGTGAAAGGTGTTTGTTCGGAGGAGAGTGAGTGTGGTTGTAAGGGATACGTGGGGAGGGAGGGTTTATGAAAAGCCTAAAAGGGCCTGCCCCAGGAAGGCGGTGTTGGATTGGGTTGTGTGGAGAAGGTTGTAGGGAAAAGAAAGTATTATTATGATATTATTATAAGAAGAGTTCACCGGCAACCTTGGTGAAAAAATCCTCGCAACACGGCCGGGCTGGAAACGAAGCGTACCTCCCCTCCAAGTTCAAAAAGAGCAGAAAGTGGAAAAAAGGGGTTTTCCGAAATATAGTACGAGTGCTCGAGGCTTGCACACCTGGTCTACCGTATCTATCGATGGGATACAGGAGTGTCGGCCAAATACTCCCTTGCTTTTTTCTCAAATGCTTGGTAAGCTGTACTTGTATTCGTCCCTTCAAACATGGCCACCCCCTAGCACACTAAGCGCAGCGAGTACGTACGACTAAGGTAAGGAAATCAGCGTTGGCAGAGGAAGAGCGACAGATATGCTCGAGTATTATAGGCTTCCCATTCCCTTTTTCAGGTGCTGGCGCCGTTAGTCTATTTCCAACACGTTCTGCTGATCCTTGGATAATGGGGTGGGATGTGTGGATGAATGAATGGATGGATTGAAACACGGATATATTCCTCCCGCACAACACGCACACCTACGGCACCGCAACCGTACAAGCAGACTACGAATACAGTACAGAGCGTACCCCTGCAATATCATAACTGCCGGTAATGTTGCAGCATCGTAAAGACATCTGCGCATCAGATTCCCGACATGGAGAAAACTTCTGGGTTGTGAATATAATATCATGGACTACGCACCGTTGTCGCACTGGGTTCGGGGAACGACTTCGGAGCCCCCCATGGCCTTTCAACTCTCGTCAGTCTTGACTAGGTGGCCTCAGGCGAGTGACTTATCGTGAATTCAGTGCGAGAGGGGCGCGAGGGCTCTCCCTCTCTCCGAGCAAAGTCTAAGGAGTTTTCCCCATTCCCCTCTTTCAGGAACCTTAAAGATTCCCGAACACGCGTTCCTGGGTAGCCGGGTTGAGGAGTAAAGTTCACGGTCCCGCGTGGTATTATATTCATTTTTCTGGTGGTTCTATTGGGGTATCGGACTGCCTAGGGTAGGGAGGGCTATATGATAAGGGGAGGGAGCCTACGATAGTTCTCATGAATAATGACTCGAGCTACGTATACTAGCAATGTTGTGCGGAGGATGCTCATAGCGGAGATATGGTTTGTTCGACGCTATATCCTGCCGGGGAAGGTGATACATCACTAGGCTCTCCTTTTGCTAGTAACTTACCATCCCGGTAGTCTACTGTGCTCTTTTGGCTTATGCTGGTTCTACCTGGGCTCTGTAAAAACTTGAAAAGCCACCATCCAAATGGGCGGCAGCATCGACCACGTTGTGGGTACTCGAGTACAGCACAGTGCCATCCGTAGCCAAGTAAGCTGCGTGCTACTGTAATCTTGTGCCCGTACAAGTGCTGTACTACCGCTACCGGATGCTGGAGTCTTTGTCGGGTGTGGTGGCCTTAGAACTGCTTAGATGATCCCCGGGCAAGGAGGTGCAACAGCTTAATTTGGTACGATGATTGCTGCCGTAGGTGACCGGCGAAACTATTATTGTATCGCTGGCACGAATACAGTGGGTTCGAATTGACGTACGTGCCTGGAGGGGGACGAATGTGGGGCGAGAGGGTCCGATACAAGTACAAATTTGCCACAATTCCCTGAATTTTGTATGAGGCGCTCGCTCCAGACATGTTATTCGTGAACTTCTCTTCCATTCCTTCTAAGCTACAAAGATTTTCCAGTCCAGCCTCAAGTGTTCAAGTGTGCAAAGGAAAGTAAAGCAAACGAAATAAAAATAAATATAAAGATCGATGGGAAATGGAGATAGACCTACATGATTCCCTCATATCTTTATTCGAGAGACGTATGTGGCATTAATGCGCGCGGATCAGGACACATCAAAACGTCGGATTGTCCTAACTCACCATCTGTTAGCGTCCATTGGTAAACGATCATTTGGGGTGTCAGCTGGGGAACATACTTTTTTTTTTCTTCCCGGAGGAAGTGTTTTAAAAGGGGTTTATATTTTTATTTCAGGCTCGGAAAGACCCCCGAGCGGGTATAGGAATAATATTCTTCTTGCCGATCCTAACTGTAGTGATGGCATCAAAAAAAAAAAAACTCCTTAACCAACCTCATGGCTTCACCCTCATCAGAATGTGACAGCCGAGGAAACAAAACGACAAAGCGAAAGCAATGCCGTTAACTTTTGCCAGCGGATCACTGGACTTAAACATGTATTAACACGACCGGGCGACTGGTGTGCTACCCGGCGTGGTGCTGATTGGATCGATTTCGCTGCCAAAAAAGGCTGCGACGGTAGGATAGTGGGGATGATCGAGGATTCATCCGGACATGGCGAGAGATGACATTGGAAACATCCGTCTGAACATCTGTGGGGTAATTTATGGGGGGAGTCTGGACACAAGTTTGTCAGTCGAGTTTCGAGAGAGCCGAATAAATAAATTGTGAACCGTTCGTCAAGGCAAAAATCGGAAATAGAAACGGTAACAAATAAAATTTTATAAAATGAAACAAAGCGACACTTGAGGTGGGTATGTGGGGGAGGAGAGAAAAAGGATCGAAGCGGGGGGAGGGACCACCAATTTATAGCCGAAGCTCTGTAGGGTCACTTGGCAAAGCTTGGCTGGTATGTGTGTCACATTCTAGGTGATTGGTGGTTAGAAAGGAAGGTTGCATGTTGCAGGTCATTGGCCTATCGGTATTGATAGGTGCAGTTGGCAGTGCTCGAGTATGATAATATTATGATGCGCAGTACGATTATGAGAAGCAGGAAGCATTACCCAACAAAAGGTCGTTATTTTGTCTCACAACGAGCTGTATTTGCATGACGAGAGGTAAAATATCTAATGAAATAAACCGGTTACATAATATTTCTCTATCATTTGCTGCACGAGTACAGTACCGGTGTGACCAAAGGAGATAGGGTAGGGTAATTTGGCCGTCATCGGAGGCATTTCGTCACCCACAAAAAGTTTCTATTTGTTGTTTATGTGGCCTGAAGAGTTTTTCACATATAAGTCATGTTTTGTATCTTAGCTTAGAGAGAGGGGGGGGCTACCACAGATTTCCAGGCAATACATTCAGCGCCCACCCTTGACTCAATTTGTTCCATCACATCTCTCTCTAGCCTATCACTATTCTGTGACTTTGTGTATACCCAGTCAGGTCATTTTGCACTTGGTTACTGAGCAGCATATTAGAAGGTCATAACAGCAGCATGGAGGTGGGATACAGCACGCGCGACACACCATCCAATCAAAGGGGAAGAGAGAAAAACGCCCGACAACTGGTGCGCTGAAACGGATTGGTGTCTAGAGGTCCGACGATTTGCTCCCCAGCTTCGGATAATTATTTTCTATTACCTCCTACAGGGCAAGGTGTCACAATTGAGGACCCAGAGTTGGCGGCATCAACTAGCGGGTACACTTTGTACTACCAGAGTAACGGGCATTGGTACTCGATTACCACAGAAGAGCTATCAGAGGAGTAAGAGCAGTACTTGCATATTCTCGATTGTTCAGCAACCACTAGAGCAGTCGTACCGCCTCTAGTTTCAAGACAATTACGCCAAGTCATGGATTTACGGGCGATGGGAATGAAGTTCACGGGAGAAGGTGGAATCAAGGTAAAGGACTTCTTGAAATGGGTAGGCTCTTGGTTCACCATGATGGGTGAAGAGTTAAATGGGAAGACTCCACAGTCGAGGACAAGGAGAGCAGCTCACCTCCATCTCGCATGCCCGGTTAAGTCAGCTGCCGGAAGATTCCTCCGCACCTTGACGCATGACACCTTTTGGGATGAAAACCTATTGAGGGGGGCCATGATTGAGCACTTCCATGATGGTGAACGTGAGGATCAAGCAGACGAAGATATTCTTACGACGATGAGCATGGTTAGTCAGGGCAAGGATGATGTCTTTCGGTACTCGCGTAAGGTGCTAAAGATACTCCAACGGAAGCCAAGTGGGTTGCAACACTATGATTGGATCTTGATCGGGTACTACATCGATGGCTTAGCGAACTGGCGTCTGCGCGAGCTAGCAGTTATGAGTTTTCGTAAGCGTGACAAGCGGGAGACACCGTACCAAGTCGTCAAAAATGTTATTCGGTTAGCCCCTCAGTTGAAGGTCAAAGGCTATCACAAACATAGTAGTCAATACGGCGGGGATGAAGATGAGGGTGATAATGAGAATGATGATGATGACGATGATGAAGACAGTGATGCACTAGCCTCGGATGGTGACACGGATACAGATGATGAGAATTATGAAGATTGAGGACGAAGGAGACGGGCTAAAAAGAGGGCAAAGGCAAAGGGTTCGAGCAAGAGAAGGAGTAAGAAGCCAGGAAGTAGAGAGCAGAGAAGTCGGCATGATCGTGGAGATGAGGGGGCAGTAAGTGGTGTGGTACGTGAGCTACGTGAGATGATGCTGGATCTAATGCAAGTATGAAAGAGTACTGCTACAGGTAGTGGCGAAGGGACAAGACAGGTTGAGAGGGACATTATCTCACAAGAAACTTATGCAGTTAGGGGAGAGGAGGCAAGGCAACCATATGTGCCTCAGGACTACGGCCGACCGCCAGCATACTATTCAGAGGTTACAGCTAGGATCTTCTGTGAGACAGGACGTATGGGTCGCCCTACTCATGCGCACTTTGAGGACTTTACACGAGGGGCAGCAAGGAATCCACATTTACTCAAGCCAATGATTTGCCCTCACAGTCACGAGAAGTTATCCCCGACTGGTCATTGGAGAGAATACCAGCGCCCCAACCCATTGTTGGCCCCGGTGGGGTACTTTACTATCCATCTTGGCCGCGGTTATGTTACTATTGCGGAGAGGAAGGTCATCTACAGCCCCAGTGTCCTAGACTTCGCCGCCCCATGCCGACAGCAGAACCCCTTGGACCAGAACACCCTGATACTCCCACAGCGCCCAGAGGAGAGCCACCACAACCCAGGGACAGACCGGTGAATGTTGTTGAAGTCACCACAAGATCGTCAGCGTTAGATGGAATGAAGGTCCGTAAAGTAACGGCAGTGGCAGCGGAGTCGGCAGCCTTACAGGAGTTTGTAAAGCGGGTTGAGAGCGTTGATGATAGCGATTCGGATGACCCTGATGATACCTGCGAGGAGGTCTTAGCACCTGAAATGGCGGGAGAGAGTGCGCGCCGCTTTAGTGAATTGCTGGTGGAGTTTGATGGTGAAGAAGGCCCAACAAGAAGACGCTAAAAAGTGGCCTCAGATGAAAACAGTGCTGAGGAGGCCACCTCGAGAAGGCAAAGAACTAAGGCAGTAGGATCAAGAGCATCACACAAACCAATTCGAATGATGGCTGGACAAAAAGGCTTTGATTTCGTCGGTGCATTTCGGGAGGCACCAGTTACCGGCCTTAATTGGGGATCATTTTTTGACCTTGCGCCCTCGGTAAAACACGATATCTGTCACCTTTTAGTCCAAGAAAGAGCGAAGGGTGCAAATAAGGGCAAGGGAGGAACCTGAAGCAAGGGAAAGGAATCTACTGCGAATGTCGAAGTGGGACATAGACATGCAGAAGATGAAGTCTCGGCTGTGGTAACTGATCGTGACTTGGGAGAAATTGCCAATGTCTATACCAAGGGAACGTTGCGTACTGAGAAAGGAACCTATTGGGTGGCAAGAATCCTTGTTGATGCAGGTTCAGTCGTGAACTTGATGTCTATCTATCCCCTAAGCTTTATTGGCGTAAAATTATTGAAGGCTGGAGGAATGGTTATCCGGACAGCAACAAATGCACTAGCGAAAACTGCCTACTGTGCTGATTTACGGATTACTATTGCGGATGTCTCGTGCGACCTACGTGTCTACGCCCTCCCAGATGAGTATAAGCCGACATACCCGCTTCTTCTTAGCAGACATTGGCTACAAGCTGTGAAGGTGAAAGGGGACTACGCCAGCGGGCAGTACTACATCACGCACCACCATGGGACTCGAGTTAGGATTCCCAAGGATCGGGGTGAAGAAATAAGGCCTCAGAAGCACCGCCCTCGCGTACCGATTGTCATGAGAGATAAACACAGTAGCAGGTAAGAAGTATTTGAAGAGATTGAGGAAGAACTTGAGTATCAGTGATCAGGTAGCAATCAGTTCTTTCAGGATTTGGTTGAGATGGTGAAAAGGCAGGCGGAGGAGCAGATCAAGGATGAGGACGAGGAAGAAAACGGCAGGTTGTCTGATGAGTCGGAAAACTAGTTTCACCAGATAATAATTCAAGCTGCCTATCTGGTGAGAAGAATATGACATTTGAAGTAAACGTGTTTGATGTGTCAGATTTGAAGGGCTCGGAAATAGATGAAGAGGATATACAAAAGAAGGAATTGGTTACTCATGAGTTGAGGGATAGGATTATGGTTTCAGAGACTACGAGTGCTAAGAATACGATTGCAGAGGACAGCTGGAGCGAGTTAGAGAGTGATACTGGGGAGAGCAAGTTGGAATCATTTGGTGAAGAGGAGATTTACTTTTGTAGTGAAGTGGGCTGTTGGAAAGATAGCGGCCGGGAGTCACAAATGGTAAATGCGCACGAGTTAAAGAGAGACAGATGGGCTTTGGAGAGGAGACATGATGAATTAGAGGAGGTGGAGCAGCAGGATGCGATTGTTGAAGAGGTAGACGGACCTGGAGTTCCGGAAGAGTATGATCGGTATTTTGAAGAGGAGTCAGTGGCGAAGGTGGGGATCGGAGAAGTAGAAGAGGTTGAAATAGCGGAGTTCGGACATCTACCAGAATTTCCTACCGAAAGGTGTCCCACAAGTTACCGGTAAAAATTGACGGATTCAGCAACTGGGATTCCCACATGGTTCGCTGCATCCAAGATCCAATTAGGAGTACAATTGACTGAAGACCAGAGGCGGCAGGCAGAACTGCTGCTTTATACCTGGAAGGATCACTTTGCGGATAAGCTGAAGGACATGCCGGCAACCGATCTTTTAATACATTGAATTCCAGTCTACGAGGGGGCCCGACCCAAGCGAGCACGGGGTGAGTTGTGTACGAGGGAGGAACGAGATTGGCTGGAGCTAAATATACCGAAACTCGAGGAAGCGGGTATCATTACACGGTCAGAGTCCCCATGGGCGCACAGGACAAAGTTCGTGAGGAAGAAGAACAGTGGTTTACGGATGGTACATGTCTTCTGTCCGATTAATAGTGTGACGATGTTGTCAGGTTATCCGACCAAGCGAATTGAGCCGGTACTGAATAACCTGATGCAAGCAAAGTTTTCGATCTACTTCCAAGCCGATGCAGCGAACGGATATTGGGCTATTCATATGCACCCCGCCCATGCGTACCGCACAGCCTTTTCAACTCATGATGGTCAGTGGCAATATCTGCGAATGGGGCAAGGCCTTGCAGGTGCGCCACAAACATATGCAAGATTGAAAGGCCTCTTTAGTGGAGCGATTCCCTCGCCGGATGCTGAACCTTGTCTAAATAATTATACAAAGGGAGCATTTGAGTGCTTTGTTGATGACGATTTTGGTGTTACGGGTAACCAACTCAGAGCTCAGTAGAGTAAGGTTAAGCGTTTGAGATTTAATAACGGAGTCTTGTCAGGAAGGCGTCGTAATTCTATCGCTAATACTCGTTTCGCTAAAACTACTAAGAGTATGAAGTGTAGGTAATAACTTGTTATATTGATAAGATCTCTTCTCCGTTGCTGCCTGTCTAATAGCTGGGGAGGAACTCTTATATTTATATCCCGCGTGAGTTTCCGCGGCCGGTACATCTAATACCTATACTAACTAAGTTTTTCCACAACAACTACTAGTCTTTCGTCTTATCAATCTTAAGTGCGAACACTCATAGACCCTGAATAATTTCTTGCTTCTGGTTATTCGGCCTAATTTTACTCCGTCTTCCTGAGGGTGTGCTAGACTGCGCCAGTCGGAAGTAAACGATGCCTTTGCCATATGAACTTAGTCTGAGTATGCCGCCCAAATCCAAACATACCAGTCGTTCCTCTGTTATTGAGATGATCAGTCTCAATTTCAGACAACGGTGACAACACAGAGGCATGACTGCATTATCTTTACTTAGAGTCGGTAGGCTTAGTGCTCCATCGCTTCTTTGATTTGCCTAGCGAGAATGGGCTTGCAGCTATGTCTCCTTAACTCCTGGCTGTTTTTAGCAGACCTATGACTTAATTGTAGCCGGTCAACGTGAAGCATTATTGTTTTCTGATTCGGTAGGCTTTTCCACTCATGCAGATATCTTGAGTATCATATACTGGATTCCAGTTGTATGAGCTATGCATACTACCCCTCTCATATATCCTGCAAACAGCTTCCGGTCGGACGGACGGCGACGACGTATACGGTGTTATGGGGATGCTGCCAATTTCGCGAATTTTGCTGGTAACTAGCAACTTCACACCATACTGCAGGCGACGTCCGGGCCCTATATCGGGGCCAGAGGGGGGTGTTAGAATTTCATATGCCTAACATTTGGCACATTTACCTTTTTCGATGAACAATTTGAATTCCTACACAACCACTACTTTCCATGACTCGCCTGGGCCAGAATTACGCTAAAGGGGAGTAAGTGTGACTTTTTCTTGGAGAAAATCGATCCTTTAGGATACGCAAGTGATGGGAGCGGTTTGCGGCCATCGTTAGACAAAGTACGAGCAATACGAGAGTACCTAAGGCCTACCAATGCTGCAGAGGTTGAAGCGTTTCTCTATATGACAATTTACCTATGCCAGTTTATCCCTGGTCGAGCTAAGCATGCCCGCATCCTCAAGGAAGCAGTAGTTTATCACCCGCGACCGGAAGCAGAGAAGGGCATATTTACTGGCGTGACGACTAGCAGGAGCGGAAAAACGGTTAAAGTCGCTTGTGGGTTGAAGTGGGGCATAGAGCAGGATAAGTCATTTGGAGCAATGAAGAAGACAATCATCGATAACATTGTATTTGGAGGAGATGATAGTAAGCAATACCATTTGACGACTGATGCATCTATCCATGCGCTAGGTGGCGTGTTCTTCCAGCTACCTGACCTCACAGTGGGGACAAACCTGAGCACAGCAACTAAGCCAAAAATGAGGATAATCATGTTCATGTCGAAGCGATTTCTACCGGCAGAGACCCACTACTCTACGATGGAACATGAGGCATTGACTGTTTTAAGATGTCTCGAGGAAGTACGTTGGCTGGTATTAGGCTCACCGTTCCCAACCAAGGTTTATACGGACCATCAGGCCTTGCTAGGAATATTGCGGAAGAACCATGTTCACAGTCGAATAGTGCGGTGGCAAGTCTGCCTAGCAGAGTACGATGTGGAGTATATCCATATTCTGGGAAAGGAAAGTGTACTGGCAGATGGGATGAGTTGGATAAGGTTTGAAGATGTGGATAGTAAGGGGAACACCGCCGGAGAGGTGCTACAGACACTTTCGGTAGAGAAGGAGGATCTAGCAACATCTTGGGAGGAATGGCTTGAAGATGAGTGGTATGGAGAGATCGTACACTATAAGCTTTTTGGTGATTTCGACGGGTGCTATGACAAGAGTGGCGAACTCATAACCGCTCATCAGAGACGTCTTGTCCGCCAAAAATCGAAGCCATATCATTTGTTACATCGGTCTCATGGTGAACTTCAAGTCACGGGAATCGAAATCTCGGGTACTAGCGATTACACTACAAGGCCTCCGAATCACTTGATATTCATGGAGAAGAATGGCAAGAAGGCATTTTGTGTTCGTGCCATAGAGGTAGAAGCAATACTTCATCAGTCACATGACTGCCACGGTCACTTTGCGGCAGGTATATTACTTTGAACCATAATTGGAAGGTACTACTGGCCGACGCGAGTGAACGATGTAAATTTGTACTGCGCGACTTGCCCCAGCTGTCAGATGGTGGGTCCATTGAAACCGTCAGTTAGTCAAATGGCTATCGTGCACCTTCAACCACTAGATATGATGGGATTCGATTTTGTGGGAAGGTTTCCAGACACTAAGTGGGGGAACAAGTATATCATTATCGGCGTCGACTACTTTACTCGCTACCTCTTCGGCAAGGCAGTTCTGAATTGTCAAGGCAAATCAGCGGTTTCACTTTTGATGGAAATAGTTAAGCAATTTGGATGGCCCCAAGCAGTTTATACGGACAATGGTGCCCACTTTGTCTCCGGCGAATTCGCTCAGGTGCTAAGTAAGCTCTCTGTCATACATCTTCCAGCTCCAAAGTCACATCCGCAGTCTGTAGGCTTTGCCGAACGATATGTTAAGCTCCTCGTCGACGGCCTAAGGACAACTATCATGGGAAGAAGGTTATCACATGAAGATTGGGATCTTGTGGTTGATCAAGTATTTCATACCATTAATACGCGGGTTCTTAGCGTTCACGGGTTCAGTCCCACAGAGTTACACTTAGGCTACAGTCCTAGCCGAACGGGACAGGAGGCTGGCCCAGATACTGAAACCGCAGTAGCAGTGCTAGCCAGAGGTCTTGATAGAGGAAAGCACATGTGGGAGAAGGAGGAAGGACTCGCGCAACGGCAGTTAGAGCGGTTAATACAATTGGATCACAAACGCATAGAGGCAGCTACGAAGTTGGTAGACCAGGCCGAAAAGAATGAGGCTGACCAGCGGGCACCACGCTACGTGCCACCAAGGTCAGGTGATTTAGTCCTACTACGGAGATTTCTCTTAGACCAACAACGGGGAAGCAAGCTGGAGGCAGGGTGGGAAGGACCATATTGTCTCGATGATCTGGCATGGCACGGCCGAACAGGACGACTCTATGACCTCAATACAGGGGAGCTCGTACGAGTCAAGAGTGGCGGTTTGAAGGATCGGGTTCATCTAAACGACCTGAAGCGGTATCTGACCCGCACATTTGTCGAAGGGGAAGCTAACTGGGTGGATTTATCAGAATATGGGAAGGAAGAACAAGGGGAGTCTGTAAGAGGGGTATATGACCTTAGTGGAGGAGCTTTACGGGATTGCAATTGGAAAAGAATGCATGTGCACTGGTGAGATGAAGTAGAAGGAGTTGAAAAAGGATAAGGAGACATGGAGCGGGGAGTTGGCACAGAGATCATGGGAAATCACTTGGAGATTGCAAGTTGTTACGATAGGAGGAGGGATTAGCTTTAGAATGTGAAATCAGGGAGGTGACGAGGTTGGCAAATCACTACAGAATGTCTTTAGTTAACCTTCTGGGGGCGAAGGTTTGGGGAGGGGGAGATCTTTGTGACCAAAGGAGATAGGGTACTCGTGTCTCTGCGCCAAGAATTGGCACCTATTTTGGAATAGTCATTCTGGACCATGTGAAGTATCGCCTTAATGCTGCTTTTCTTCGGAAATACCGAACAAGTGTGATACCAGTAAATATCTTCTAATGCCCCCCCCCCCGCCCCCTCCTACCCCGGACTTGGAGCTTACATGAGCATTATTCATTAAACCTGTTATCTCCTCCGCATGCTTGAACTTGTAATAAATTTACATGAAAGTTCATACAGAAGCGATCAATAAACTCTTAAGGCATACGTGCCCACTCAACATATAATGCCTCTTGCACCCGCTGTTTTGTTTCTTCACCACTTCCAATGAAATTATATTGCGCCATAGAGTCCTTCAGGTAGTTCCAACATGGCTTGATTTCATTTAAATCGGGAGAGTTTGGAGGTTAGAAAGGAATTCTTTGAATTCCTCACTCCTTCCCCTCCTGATCCATTCGTGCTGCAGCTGTATGATTTCCTGCCTTGTCTTCCACCAACCAGCATCTGCGACCCATGTTGGCTTGAATCCTTTCTATGAAAGGATAAACTCTTTCTTGTAGAACATGTTTTCTGTAGAGAAACCAATCCATACCTCCACCAGCACTTCTTCCACGCATTTCCTCCTTAAATTCCCAATACGGGCGGCGGTGTACACGGCGGGGGTCATTCGGGCCCCTGTGGGCATTGTAGAAATCAATGTTGCCGTTTAGAGCCTGGATATATGTGTGTTCCTCTGTGCCAGGTATGAGAGCATTGGCCTGTCTTTTTGCTATCCGTTCCGCAGTGTGGAGATTCTCTTGTTGGAGCTGTTCTGCATTTTCTTGTTGCTCTTCAGGTGTTTCTTTTACCCAAATCCAAATAGGGCCCATAAAACCAAGCGAGATACTTGCCGATACCATGATACTAAATCTATTTCCTTTTTTCTTATTGTGAATCGGTACCTGGTATGGGTCTTGACCTCTTTCTCTTGTAACTTTCTTAACACCTCGGGGCGCTCCAACTTCTAACATCATTTCATCTGAATAGACAAATGACTCTATTGGCTGCCCTAAAGCCCAATCAGCCAGTCTGGGTCGGTTTTGCTTCGCAATAGCATCAAGGGGAGGCTTATGGCGTGGGCGATAGCGATATAGGCGGTGGTGTTCATGCATTATTTTATAAATTGTTGAATCTGCTGTGTGGACTCTGGCTTCTAAGGCGATCTGAGGGAATGTCTGAATGCGATGCTCTTCATCTTGAGTAGCAAGATCTTTTAGTCGTTGGGAGACCTCACTCCCAGGAGGATATTTCTGTAGTATGGCTGGCTCAACTCTCTTCTTGTCTCCGTTGTCTACCGTATCAAGTGGATCTTTAATTTTCAGACTCTGTGAGCGCTCCTACAGATCAAACTTTTAGCCCTTGAACACTTTCTTAATCAGATGGCCTCTCAGGCTACCAAGACACCCCCCCCCCCACCTGGACAGATGCTGATTGATGCAGTTTGTATGAAGAACCGACTGTGATCAGCACAGTAGCCACAGTTCATCTAAGTAAATCACTTGAAAGTTTCTTATTTGAGTTCAGCAGTCCGGGTGAGGGAACACTGGCAGTCTGGGTAGCCTGGAAGGTCATCTAGGCATTTTGATTAAGTCAACTTACTACTATCCGCTTATAGGTTATGCGTGCAGTTTCCCGAGAAATATCTAACACCGATCCTATTTGATCAAATGACATTCCAATGCACTGATGGAGAGCAATAATAGCTCCACGTGTAGCGATCGTAAGGCTTCTTCCATTTGTCATACTACCTCTTTCATTAACTCTTGAGCAACATTAATATGAAAATTGAATGTTTACCTTGTAAAAGCAACCGGACCTCATATAATGAATATCGCGAAATATCCAATGCCACCGTGACTATCAGGTGTAAGATTATTCCTCCAGCCTCTCAAGTCTATTGTCTTCACCGGATACCGGTATTGTTCGTCATCTTCACCAAATTTTGTTACTGTTTGTAACCTCCCCCCTGGCCCCCCCCGAAGCAGCTCGAACACTATACTCTTTATGGGTCTGCAGCGACTATTCCAAAATAGGTGCCAATTCTTGGCGCGGAGACACGAGTAGGGTAATTTGGCCGTCATCGGAGGCATTTCGTAACCCACAAAAAGTTTCTATTTGTTGTTTACGTGGCCTGAAGAGTTTTTCGCATATAAGTCATGTTTTGTATCTTAGCTTAGAGAGAGGGGGGCTACCACAGATTTCCAGGCAATACATTCAGCGTCCACCCTTGACTCAATTCGTTCCATCGCATCTCTCTCTAGCCTATCACTATTCTGTGACTTTGTGTATACCCAGTCAGGTCATTTTGCACTTGGTTACCGAGCAGCATATTAGAAGGTCACAACAGCAGCATGGAGGTGGGATACAGCACGCGCGACACACCATCCAATCAAAGGGGAAGAGAGAAAAACCCCCGACACCGGTACTGTACTCGAGTATTCTGTTCTGGATGTTAGTGATGAGATGAACAGGGGTTCGGGAAGCCAAAGCCTTTTACCCTTCCTAGCATCATACATACCAAATTGGATCATTTTTTACCTCTGACGGTAATGATGAGCACGGGGACTTCAAACCCCTGTCTATGCCATCACGAACATCCATCCCCAAGTAAGTCATTTTTTCCCAATTCTTATCGTTACATACTAGTTCTCGTACACGACCTCATGGTCACGGCGCATGAATATTTGAACACTACTAGGGCCTAAAATCTTGGTCTTTTCTTTCTCTGTTTGGATAATTGTAGTGTCGTGATCGTGCTCACACGGTGATTCATTTACTATCGAGGATGGGATGTCGCGTGATGGGCTTGCGGTATACCTCCTACTTCACCCTGCGCTGGTTCACTACCGGCACCTGGATTAGCGATCCCCTCTCTCTAAAGTGTGCTCCTGGGGAGTACTGGCAATGGCTTCTAGTTCTTCAGGGCTGGGACCATTGCCTGCATATAGTTGGTAGGTCCCGCGGTCAATCCTGCGAGCGATACTTTGCGATGGGGTCCGATAGTGGCCTCGGGTGCCTCTTTGCAGCACTTTAGGTTCCACTTTCCTTTTTACTTTCGGTCCTCTTGGGAAGTATTATAGCTGCTAATAGTCACTTCCTCCGGGGGCTGCAAGTGCACCATGACCTGATGCATAGTTGGTGGCCGGCTACTAAGTTGTCTACCGTGCGGTGTTAAGGGGACTCTGTATACATATATACGTATTTCCTTCCTGGGGAATACATTAGCGGTGTCTCGCTGTGATGAACGCAAGCGTTCCTAGATGCTGCTGGGACTTGTATTTCTCCGAGGCTTGGAGAAACGGCCGCTATTGCATAACACCAAAATTCTCAGGGTGTGGTTGATTTTTCACTAGTTTACAGACGTCAGAGGGTTAAGTTGCGAATGATAAACTATCTTGAGTTGAAAGTAAATCTGGCAGGATATGCAGTATTGTTTGGACCGCTCCGGGCGCAGGAATTTAGCTGGAACGGTGCGAGCGAAGTTTTGCGGGACGTACCGGTATTTAGGATGGATGGGGAAGTACTTGTATCATACCTATAGCGTACATCCCCAGCCCTGGTTAACCTCCCCACAATATAAACCCTAAAGCCCTTCGCTATTCCCTAAACACCTCCCAAGGTTGAAGCTAGGTTGGAAAACAAGGATAATAAATCATAGTGTTGTTGTGTCAGGGTGCTGCTGCTCCGGATAGTAAGGGATACCTTAAGATTTTCAGAATCAGTATAGCCAATACAACACTATTCAATGCTATACTTATTCCGGAAATCTCCGGAAACCTCCAGATATCTTTTACTATCCTTGGTGGTAGCAATCTGACGCAATATTTACCTCCGTGTTCTGGTATTTCTTGTGGGGTATCCATATACGAGTACTCGTAGGTTGGCACTCAGAGTATGTAATGCTAACTACAATAACGTGAACTTGGTCAAATGTCAGATGGAGGGCCTAATAGAGCCTAGTAGTCACTAAAGAAAGGATACAGGTGACAGGGGAATCTCCTCGTACAATTCATAGTTTAAAAATATTTGATCAATAGTGACTAGTTCTGGAAGATGGCACGGTGTTGTCTGGGGGGGGAAGGGGAGGTAGACCGGGGGTGCCCTCAGCGACCCCCTCAGCGAGGCTTGGCACGGCTTTGCTTGCTAAGATGGTGGGGGGCGGGCAGGTTTGCTGCCAAATCTCGCCGCGCCTCGCTGAGGGCACCCCCGGTCTAACCCTTCGGGTAGATCTTTTCTCTCCTCATCTGTGGTGCAACACGGATCATCATCGGCTATGCAGTGCTGATGATAGGATGTGCGCCGGAGTGGGGGAGCCATTGTCCTTGGCGATCGTTACGAGTATCATACGAGTACAAAAGGCTCTTACCCTCCCACCGTTTCCTCTCCACCAAACAAACATCTATTAACTCTGACTGGAAGCGTTTTCCTCTATTTGTAGGTGCGTGCCGGGGTCATCCCATCGTATACTTGCACTTACCGCATCTTTTTTCTTTGTTTTCCTTCTTTCTCGGCTCCTTCTCGGCTCTCTCATAGTCCACCAGCGATGCCTTCCCTGCTCTCTTCTCCGTTCTCAAAAATATTCACAAGCAAGCCCTTTTCCTCCCCCCCTCCTTTTTTTTTATCTGTCCTCATTTCTTGTCCCAGGCTATAAGTACCCGAAAACAGGGATTAAAGAATTGCCATATGGTAAAACTGTGCGTGTCTGAGCGCTCATACAAATATACACCCCTCCTGTTCTTGGATACTTATGGCCTGGGACAAGTACCATGTCCTTTCTTTTTCCTTACTCTCTTTTTTCCAATCAGTCACATTACTGACCGTTCTGTCCCGGTTCCTCTTGTCCTCCGCAACCTCGACATTAAGTCCGTTGAGTGGCATCTAAAAATTTCCCTGCAGCTCGAAAACCAGTTGCCTATCCTACTAGCCCCGATCTACATTGCACCTACTGCCCGCATGCTCAACAAGTTAAATGGGTCCAACGGGGGCGGCGTCGTCACTCACTCGTCCCATCTTACCAACCGTTACCCCGCTGCCTACAAAGACTTTTTCGGTACTCCTAGCAGCCCACCCTGCATCTACAAGTCGGGCCCTGCTTGGCCGGAACGTGAGGGTCCACAAGCACAGCGCTATATTCGAGAGACACGCCCAGTATATGATCACCCCATCACAAATAACTGGCACGAGATTGCTACAAATATTTACCAGGCCCTCGATGCTCTCTGTATCAAGTGGACCTCAATCGATCCTGTCGCTTTTGCTAATGCTGGAGAGAAGATGCCTTTTTGCCCACTGCTAATATGGATTGGCGTAAAGCATGAGACGCTGGCCTTTGAGGATGCTGTAACAGCCTCCGACACTGTTAAGCACATCCTTCGCCAAGCTAGCTTCCCCGATATTGAGGTTGCTTTCCGAGAGTCGGAGGTGAGGCGCTCTTTGGGTGGCCCGAAGCTCCACACCCTTGACCCTCTCCGAGACCCTATCTCAGAGTTCCGTAAGGCCTTCACACCCACACTTGGCCTTGCAATTGCCCCACTCAAGACGCCCTACTATGAGGGAACCGGTGCACTCTACTTCCGCCTTAGCTGTGATGACGATCGTGTTGTCCTCCTAACAGCTGCCCATGTTGCACGCCCACCCCCCGAGTTTGCGAACACCGGCATGTCACGTAGGGGCACCAGTCAGCCCCGGGAGGAGATTATTGCGCTAGGCACCATGGCTTACGAAAACGCGACAAATATCTTGATATCCACTAGCAGCAACCTCGCTCGCTCCGTTACTGTCTGGAAGAAAGTGATAAAAAGGCTAGGCAATCCCATTGATGATGAGAAGGGAGCTGATACTGCACGACGCCTGGAGATCCAGCACGAGGTGGGAAAGGCGACCAGGATGATCGATGCCTTATACACGTTGCACAATGAGGTTACCAAACACAGAATAAATCCAAATCAGCGTGTTATCGGCTGCGTCCTCCACACGGAGCCAATTGCAATCTCTAATGGACCCTACGGGTTTACATGCGACTGGGCCTTGATCCAACTCTACAAGGAGAAAATCAATTGGGCTACTTTTCCCGGAAATAAAATTTATATTGGTATGTTTCTTCCCCACTCCCCCTTGCTCCTGCTGTTTTCTTTTCCATTCTTTTTTGGCTGACTAGTATGATCCCACAGGTGGAAAGCTCTCCCCAGGTGACTTTGGTGAACTTATGTTTCCGCGGCTTGAGGATCAGATGGGTTACGAGTACCCGGACGATGGGCTTCTGCAGGCTTTTGGTGTTGTTAGAGAGGACGAGATTCGAAACCCGCGGCATCTCGATAAGGAAGGTGAGAAAGTTCTTATGGTTGTAAAGAACGGCATGGCTACAGGCACTACTATCGGCCGGGCCAATGGACTTGATTCTTTTACTCGCCTCTACAGCCACTATGGCATCATGGGCACATCTGTTGAGACTGCCATCCTACCTTACAACAAACAGCACGGCCCCTTCTCTGCCCCGGGTGATTCAGGCTCTATCATTCTTGACAGATCTGGCCGCATTGTTGCCTTGCTCACAGGTGGCTCTGGTTCGGCCGACGAGTATGACATAACCTACGGGACCCCATACTGGTGGCTTGAGGAGCAGGTTAAAAAGACCTTCCCCGGCTGTTTTCTCTATGAGGTTGTTGGCTAGGTTCGTGCCTTTTTTTCCCTTTTTTCCTACTCATATGGTGTGGGGCAGCCAAAACTAACCCTCTACCTAGTTTTCTTACAAATTTGTAAATACTAAATTAACCTGTCTGAAGAACCACCCATTCCTGTGAAACCGCATAAAAGCCACCACTCTTTAGCTTGCATATTTTCATGATGTGAGCTGTACTGTAGATATCTAATTTCCATCCAAGCGCACCGTTCCTCTATGCTCCTCCCTGCCCCTCCCTCGGACCGCCATTTGTCCGTCGTGGGAGGGCGTAACTTGCGGCCGTGAAATGCCATCGGGGTTAAAGTGTAGCTGGCTAGCTGGCGGCGGGGCTGAGTGAGATCGGCCCACCTTCCGCACGATAGAGGGGCATGGTATGAGTGAGCTCTTCCTAGGATCGCAGGCGCCGCACGAAGAATATATCTGCAGGGCGTGATATCCCGTCTGATCTTGGATGCCATATGTGCCGTCACCCGTCCCCCCAACGCTGTGTAAACCCCGCGTGGGGTTCCCAGTACTGCACTCTTCATATCATCGTTCTCATACCCGGCCATGCCCCCGGACCTTCTACATCTTTTCCTCATAAGCAAGAAAGCACCAAGAGGGCAGTGGCGGTGCACCCTCTCGCACGTATCGTACTATGTAGCAGTGTGGCAGTTTGGCAACGAGTGATATCACGAGAACCAATGGAAAACGAGTGACCAATGGAATTGTATAACTAAACGCACAAGAGACCATCCTCCCCAATATTTCTATCAATCTTACCAACCAATACGTGAAATCAAGTTTGCACCGTAGGATAGGACAATTTCGCCTTTTCTTTTTCCAGGGAATGTAACTTACACCCTTCACCCAAGACGCCGATAACCAACGTCCCAAAATATCATTATCATAAAATTAGCGGTGACTAGTTTTTACTCGTACATCTTCAAGACCCATAAGTAGAAGGGTCTGAAATAAAGCGCCTTACTCTTCGTCCCCATCCCCACTTTCCTGCTCCTCCGCTTCGGTCGAAGGGGCGGCGCTTGTCTCTCTGCCGGTCTCGCTTGCGAGGTCGTCTACCCTCGGAGGTTTCGTCATGACAATAGTATCATCCCCCTCCTCATCATCTGAAGTCTCTCCTACAGTCGCCTCGCCAGCCCCAACCTCCGTTTCATCTCCTGTAGCTGCTAGCTCGTCTCCTGTAGCTTCCGTTGCACCAGCCCGCTCCAACTCACTGACAACCTTGCCTAATAAAAGCTCTAGTTTATTGAGTGCGTTCCTGGATGGCGCATCCGTGGCAACTTTATCCCCGATCGCCTGGACGACAAGTTCATACAACTCCCTGAGCTTTTCGGGGGCAGCTTCAGCTGGGATATAAAGCTTTCCAAGCATTGTGCATAGCACTTTTTTCTCCTCCTTGTTGCAGCTACTACTGCCGACGCGCTCCAAGGTGTCTATGGCGAGGTCAACGTGAACATTTGGGTCGACGATCTTTTCTTCGATGCCGCCGCGACCCGCCTGAACTCCTCCGCCAACGTTCTTGCGGGGGTCGGTCCAGTCGACCATCTGTGAGGCTGTGGTGGTGATTGAGACCATTTCTTCCTCTTCTCCCAGATTCTCGCGGATCAAAAGCAGTTGGTGAATTGTGTTTACCGTTATCTACTGATGTTAGTTATGTCCTTGTAATGGGGAAAGAATAGTAGTGAACCTTCTGCATCCTTGTTTGATTTTCAGGGCGAGAGTGACAGTAGACTGGTAGGAAGTATGTCAAGATTTGACGAAGGCTTTGGTTATCTACCGTTGTTGAATCGAAATACGCGACTACAAGTACTTTGAGTAGCTAACAAATGCCGGTCAGTACCTCCCTTGAAATACCGGTTAGGGCTTTACCTCTTCGTCTTTGATAACTTGTGCGAGCATCAATTTGCAGACCACTTCTGTAGCAGTAGCCTGCACTTCTGCTATTTCATCCGATCTCAATGCTTTTGCAAACATCCTGTAGAGAGCCCTTTGCTCCACTTCGCAGCTATCTCCCTCAAAGATCACAGAGCCATGAGTAATCAAGATGTCCGACATGATATGAAGCGCTTCTATCTGCAGCGCCTCATGACCCTTGTTGAAGCAGTGAGCGAAAAGAGTAAGATTCTCTTCAGCAAGTGTCTTTGGCCAGGTTAGCAAATGAGTCGACAGAATTTTAGAGGAGATAACTACCTTGTCTAAGAGACAACTCAATCCCAAGCATCTGAGTCCACGTTCCCTTACTGGTGCCTCATGACTTCGCACGGCGGGAACAACTAAACCATTCAACATTGTTACAAGATGGGTATTCTTCTTCAAACTCCCCGATACGTTCTCAAGCATACATTGAGCAATATGAAGACACTTAAGGTTAATCATGAGCTCCTTCACGGCCGTTGCTTCTTCGTCTTCGTCTTCTCCCTCCCCTTCTTGCTCTTCTTCTTCCCCATTCCCCTCGGCGTCATCGATATCCATCATGTCCGCATCCTCGCCTCCATCAGCAGGCCTGCTCCTAGATCTTCCTCTAGCTGATAGAGCGGCTTTCGCTGCCGAGGTACCAGCTTTTCCTGAAGGTATCCTCACAGTGATGGCATCCTCAATGCCATCATCACTGACGTCGCTTTTCGCTGAATGAAAACTTTCATCGGCAGCCCCAGCCTCGTCTTCATCGTCGGCGATCTGATCATGTACTTCTGCAATAACCTCCAAGATTAACATGCAAAAATCGCCCTCACCCATACTAAGTTTAGCGAGGCATTCAGTTATCAATTTAGTAACGCCTTCAGGTAACTCAGGTATGGCGAGACTCTCGCGAAGTAAGGCAAACATCTTTCTCCGCCCAATTTCATCTCCATAGTCCATCCTCGAAGCAATCATCAAAAGTTGCTCAGCCACAAATTCCCAAGTGGCTGCTTCCGCATCCTCGCTCTCTAGGGCGACAACAAGCCTATTCAGATATCTTTGAAGGTGAAGTGCTAGTTTTGTAACCTCAGGCATTTTTTCGTCAATTTCTCCTGCCTCTCTCTGAGCGCTCGGAAGATCTCGGCAGTAATCGTTGTAACTCCGAGCCAGAAATGCAGACTCTGCTGTAAGATCTTCCCAAAATTCATCGCCGAAAGTAATTTTCTCAACAAAATCCTTCCTCTCCTCCCAGAAGCCCCTCAGCGCGAGTTCCTTAACCCCACCTTGAGGGCCGTCACTGGTGACATCCAAGCGCTCAAGGATTTCAATTACATCGCCGTCGACATCTTCAAGCCAGTGGTAGTTGAACATCCGTCTTGCAGCTTCACGGACAGACTCATCACGATCATTTAGACCCCATCGAAGAAGCTTTTCACGCATCCCAATAGAAAGGTGACGGAAATCGCCAAGGCCGGGAAGGAGGCGCGTGAAAACCGAACGGCGGGTTACTGGATCGGTATCGCGGGTTCGTTCAAGGAGGTAAGGAAGTGTCTCGGGAGTGGGGTTGATATTATACAATATTGTACGTCGAACATCTCTAGCGCCAATATCAGTACAAATACCATCCGAAGACGCAAATGACATAGTATAGATAGTAGATACTCACGCGCTAGGGTCATTCTGCATAGCTTCAATCAAAGCAGCTAACACATTACCACCCCCCTCCTCGTCATCATCCTCACTATCACCCTCACTCGTCCCAACCCCCATCTCAAGTAATTTTATCACCCCGACTACTGCTTGAACTCGAACAGGAGCTTCTTTATCCTTAATGCGCTTCAAGAGCTCGGATCTTAGTTGTTTAAATATAGCGTTCGACTTCGTAGAGTAATCGTAAGGAAATTCCGGTAAGGCGTTGGCTAATAAAAGCGAGAGAAGCTGTGTAGTACGATACCGGACCGTTTTCTCTCTCGAAGATATCAATGGCAAGAGGTAAAAGATAAATCGAAGAACGAAGCGAATTGCAGACGTTTCCTCCACAACCGCTTCCTCTCCTTCTATCATTTGTTCATCTTCACCGTCTTTCTTCTTGGGTTTATCTGCCCAAGAGGTCGCTTAGTTAGTACTGAGGACTAGCAAATTTTACGTGACCTTCAGACAACACTGACCTTTATCAAGTAGCCCCCTGACAAATAAGTCTGTGAACCTCAAACATCTATCTCCTACAACCTCACTTTTCTTGATCACAAGAACCCTGTTAAGGAAACTAGTGAATTCTTTGACAAAGGCCTTTTCTCCAACCCTCCCACCACCGATGGACGTGCCCAGTGACCCGGTACCTGCTGCACACTGTTCCCAAATAGACCGCATCGTAATTGCCAATTTCCTGTGACCAGCAGTAGTCTTCTGGGCCGATTGAAATATAGTCGCAATGGCATCTTGAAGAGGAGTATAGGTTACAGGTGGTGGTGGGCTTGGTTCGAGTGCTGGGGATGTGGCAGCTGGAGTTTCCTCGGCGGCGGCGGCGGCGGGGGCCCGTCTCCGTGGGGCTCGCGTACGAGCAGATCGTGAGCCAGCTACTCGAGCAGGCATTGAAATAGTCAAAGGCGATTTACTCCAAGTGGATTTCAAGGTTGGAAGCGTATGATGTGCAAGATTGTTGTCGTTTGTTTCCTGATCCCTATTGCCTGAGCATGAGGATGCAAAGTAAACACAAGTTAATCGTTTGTTGTGGCAACCCCGCTATCTAATCAGATCGTCCCCCCACCAGATTATCAGATGTACTTTCACACAAAATTCCGCACAGAGATAAATCTGATAATCCCACCTTATTTATCTCCCCCGAAACCAATAAATGCGAAATCAATTAAAACTCCTAAGAGCCGCGAGATCTCCAATCGCGTGCGTGCCTCATTCGCCCCTACTCTCACCATCTCTCATTGCTTCCCTTCCACACCTCCCCCTCCCCCTCCTTCCGCTTCCTCTCTTTCCCCACACCATGCTCCGTTTCGGTCTCCGCCGTTTTGCAACGGCTGCCGAAGCTGCTAGCCCTTATGGAATCAAAGTCTCAAAAGCCCAAGGCAATGTGAATGGTTTTGTTGGAGGTTTGTCAATTTCCATTGGCAAACTTGTAATTCCAAACCCGAAACTAACTTGACAGCTATCGGAAACACACCTTTAATACGGCTCGGCAGGCTCAGCGAGGAGACCGGTTGTGATATCTATGGAAAAGCAGAGTTTATGAACCCAGGTGGCTCAATAAAAGGCATGCCCCCTCCCCCCCCATCCCATGGCAAATATTCCCTCTGATAATACATTAATGACATCCCAAATATAAAAATCGCAGATAGAGCAGCATTGTATGTCGTTAAAGACGCCGAGGAGAAGGGCCTTATCAAGCCAGGCGGAACCATTGTAGAGGGCACTGCAGGGAACACGGGGATTGGCCTCGCGCATGTGTGCCGGTCGAAAGGTCAGCCCAATTTTTTGCAATTAGTGATGCTAAGAGTATAA
Organism: Tuber umbilicatum; assembly: GCA_003313605.1. Taxonomy (NCBI): domain Eukaryota; kingdom Fungi; phylum Ascomycota; class Pezizomycetes; order Pezizales; family Tuberaceae; genus Tuber; species Tuber umbilicatum. The sequence goes on along the minus strand of QLOI01000613.1, from coordinate 44,842 downwards.
GCTGATCATCTTCAAACAATCAAAGGGTATAAATGCGTAATATATATGCCCAACACCCAGTCACAAGGGAAGATAGACCTTCTCCGATTGTTGGGTGCTGAGGTATTCCCTGTGCCAGCTGGTAAGATGCGTATTTGACAGAAAACGTTCCAAGGCACACTGCTAACACCTTCCTAGTGGCTTTTGAGGACCCTGAAAACTATAATCACCAGGCCAAGCGCCACGCTGGTGAGCATCTATCCCTTCCCTCTCAACCCCAACCCTAATCCTAATTGTCCCTAGAAAAAACCGAGAACTCAGTTTGGACAAACCAGTTCGACAATGTTGCGAACCGTCGTGCCCATATTGAGACAACAGGCCCAGAGATCTGGGCCCAGCTCGGCGGCAAACTCGACGGCTTCACCTGTTCAACTGGTACAGGCGGAACACTCGCAGGCGTCACGCGCTACCTCAAAGAAGTCTCTGACGGCCGCACCGAATGCTGGCTCGCCGACCCTCCCGGCTCAGTCCTCTTCTCTTATATTACTTCCGGTGGAAAACTCAACGAACGCACTGGGGGGTCTATCACTGAAGGAATCGGTCAAGGGCGCGTAACAGACAACCTCAAACCTGAGATCAAACTTATCAATAATGCACTGCATATCTCAGACGAAAAGTCCATCGCGATGGTCTACAGACTTCTTGATGAGGAAGGATTATACATGGGCGCTAGCAGTGCCTTAAACGTTGTAGCAGCTTACGAGCTCGCGCAGAAGCTGGGCCCTGGAAAAAGTGTAGCCACTGTACTGTGCGATGGTGCCTACAGATACGCAGATAGGCTCTTCAGCAAGAAGTGGTTAGTTTCCAAGGGCCTATACGAAGCGATCCCAGAACACCTAAGGAAGTACATTGTGTTGGAATAGAGGCGTACAGTGGATAGAATAACAGTGTCTACCAATGGCGGACACGCTGGGTAGATCAGGGGGATTGTAAATACTTTAGGATGGTAGCATTTATCTCAACGCTGCCCAACGAATAAATTTAAATTATTATTCAAGCGGAGAGAGCCAGAATCACGAATTATCACTCGATTTATCGGAAGATACCCCAGAAGCCATAAAGAGACTTCCTGAGTCAGGCTTCACTCCCCTCTAATGAGGCGTCCTGTATTCTCTTCACACAATACTAACCCCCACGAGCTCTGTAACCCTTTCTGCAAAACCGACATAAGATATCTGTTCACCAAGTGGTAACATCCTCCTCCATGTAAAATTCACGAAAGCTTTGAAGTGTTCCCTCGCAAAGATGCAACATAACCAGCAGGGTATCTTGTTTAGGGGATAAAGACAGACCCAGATATTTCTAAGAGCTCTTTTCAATTCAGCTCCTGCTACACAGTACGTACGTACTTGGACAAAATCTAGTAATAATCAGCACTTTTTTTTGGGGATGTTTAGATGATCCCATCCCGAATTCATTTGCATGCAAAATACTCAGTAGGTTTCGATACCTTCCCCCCAGCCCCTAGGCACAATCCAAACTATTTCCTCACCAAACCATCAAATTTGCTCACCCATCGACGTCCAGTTCCCTGAACGATTGACTTGTTGCCACAAACATGAAAATCTTCCCACAAGTACAGTACCGTGCTCACCCTCCATCATTTCTCCGCAATAACTCCCTTGCTTAATGCGACATGCATGCAATCAAATAGAATGGAGTACCGTGATTCCCCGCCTATAATTCTTTCCTTGCTCTCGTGCGCCGGGAGAGCGCTTTCATGTCTTTGGTCTATCCCCTTTCGCGTGCCAATAGCAAAGCATACCAGGAAGGGCAGGATGAATGGGCAAAAGTGAGGGAAAGGAAAACGAGAAGAGCAAAAACGGAGAAAAAATATATCCGGTGGTGGAACAGGTGAAAGGGGGCACTTTGCGAAATCTCCACGTTGCCTGGAGATCGGCGCTGTTCGGCTGGAGGTGCAAGACTAGCAATCATACAAATGGGGCAATTTTTTTCCGACTCCCAAAAGATCTCAAGGAGCTCGTGCTGGTCCGGTATGATTGTACCGCGGACTCTTCCGAATCCCCTATGCCGGAGCCCGTATGGGAAGTGTCAAAGGGCATGTTTTCTCTCCTGGACCAGGATTCCGGTCGGCTTCCTGATGTGGAATTACTGCAGCGCGATGCCGAACCTGAGGAATTGAATTTCCGCATAGCCTTTGACAGTAACCTATGCCAACTAGATTTTACCTCGTGCATGAGTATGGGGCAAAGGACTCACCCCTGATATCTGATGCCCCTCCGAATGACAAGTGGACTCGCCGCTTTGTAAGCTTGAAGTCGGATTTAACAACCTCAATCTTGGTTCCCATTGTCCCAAGATTCGAGCTAGTATCCGCTCTAATCTCCCCGAAACCCTTTCCCATTACTCCCGCAAGTTCACCAATGGGCCTGTGCATATCTCCTTAAAATCTCCAAGGTCCTGCCATCACCGTCCCCAGTTACCCGTTATCAAGGATTTATGAACATTGATTATACCATACTTAAGCTATCGACACGGTCATCCAGCTTATCCCTTCATTCGTATGCCTCACCCCACGGAATTTTAACTCGAAATCTGGAGGAATACTTAACTTGGGGGCATGGCTGAGGTCCTTTAATGGTGGTCCCTCCAATAAACGTCTCTAACCTCGAGGATCTACGGGAAAATTGCTAGAGCAAGGGACGTTATTATCCTCTCGGGTAGAGGGCGGTCTCGACCGTAGTTAGGTCGAGGGTTGTGGTTCAACAAACTCGTTCTCCATTGGCCCCTCTCCGTGTACCCATAATCCCTTAACTCGTCGTTCTCAGATTCAATTAATTCCTCTATGGTCTCCTTACTCTGTGCACCATCCTCGTATTCCCCGTCCTGTGAATCAGTACTCTCATCTGTTGTACACTATCATGCCACCCACCTTTGTAATCGTGGGGCCATGGTATATGAACTTGAGATGACACGTGTCTTAGGCTGACTTGAGATCTTCCAAGTCCAAAACCCACACACCCAGCCAGCATCCCATCAGATCCGGATTTGTGGACATGACCATTATGGACATTCTCCTGTTTGTGCTGCTACTGCTCGACCGGGCATTGTATGCTAGTACTAGGCTGTTACAAACCTGGTATGGTTTGTAGGTTTCGAACTATGACTGAGGTTAGAGTCATAAGGTTTCATTTATTATATGATTATGTTTAGGTACTAAGTTGGACACAGGACAGGACCTTGGACACAGGACGGGACCTTGGACACGGAGAGTGGCGGGGGATGAACAAAAAAGGCCCCGCCCCAGGCCGCAGGCCGGGGCGTGGATGGAACTTGGGGCGGGCTCCCTAGAAGCTCCGGGGATGCCCCGTAACGAACACTAGTCGCGTCAGGATACAGTAGAGTTGGGTGTGGCAATTTCTGATCATCCGGATGCAGGCATGCGTTACAACCGACGTCAGGGCATACCGGCGACGCATCAGACGCAGACGATATTTTTGCTGATGCAGTAGACTTCCAGAAAGAAAGAAAGAAAGAATCAGTGGGGTGGGACCGGCATCACGAACCGTACGGCGCATTTCTGAGAATATCAGAGGAGCGAGCACCACGATATCCATGACTTACCGTACTCGTATAGCACGACGATCCCATTCAAGCCATCGCATCCAACCCCAGTTGCGAGACGAGCTCAGCGGACGGCCCATCCGAACGGGTGACGCCCCGATCTCCTGCTGTGATGCCGACACTTCGATCCCCGTGCTATTATTCGAGACTACCAGCAAGTCGAGGTAAAGATTTCTATTAGGTGTTCCGCCGAACCTGTGCACGCTTAACACGAGCGCGCTTTCGGATGGTGCTGCTGCTGCTTGTGGTGTTTGCCTGCGCGAGTGGGTTGACCTTCCCCCGAATCAGTTCTCGTACTGGGATTGTCGCTGTGGAGCTCGTTCGGACGCTGGGGGTTGGGGGGAGTTGGGAGGGGAGATGGGGGAGTCGGATTTGATCCTCGATCTGATACCGATGGCTCCAAAGCTAGGCGGTTTATTGTACGGTGAAAACATCTGGAGGTTCTACTGGCAGGTACAGTACAGTCATAGTAACGACCTAGAGCATTGTGTTTATTTTGCCGTCGTATCAGCCCTTTACGAAGTCTCCCGTCCCAAAGCCAAGCACAGCGCCGACTATCGGCGGCGTTTTGAGAGGGGTACAGTGCAGAAGGGCGAGGAATCTTTGCATGATCCGTTAGCGGCCGGCGTCGGGAATCTCTAGTGCATTGGTGACTATTAGCCTACGGTAGCCTACGGAATAGAACACAGGCGGGCACAATAAGCAACGACGGTATCATTGCATCCCAACTCTGGGATAGCGACATACCGGCTTGTGCATCTTGCTCGAGCCTAGAACGATGTTTTCAGCGTGGCGGCGTCACGGTGTTGAGTCCGAGATTCGATATTAATACTATACGGTACCCAAAAACGAGCGACGAGGTTAATCAACTTTGTTTTGAAAATTAATTAATGACAAAATACATAGCCCTAAGCTACCCGAATTCCAAAGCCGTTACGGATCAGACACCGTAACCGAAAGCACTATATTATCATATCCCCCTTCATAAAACTATTCACCAAGCGCTGAAGAGTGGATGCTCACAAGATATCACTCGGATACGCAAAACAAAACAACCCAGCACTAAGGAACAAACGGAAACCAACCATCTAACGAGATATGATACACGACAACACTGATAATGCTTACTCAGGCGCAGACACGTCGCTCCGCCTATATACGCAGATTACCTCTCATCTACTACACCCGTTACCCTCGAAAGGAATATCTCGTGGGTATAAGGGTACCACGGTTCGACCACCACCCTTCCCCATCCACCACAAATCCACAGATCCACACGCACTTGCTAGCTACCAACAGTAGTTCATCTAGTGGTCTTTTTTTTAGGAAAGAAATCAAGGAAAGAAAGAAAGGAAGAAAAAAATCCCGATATCAAACAACGGAGTATCTGACAAACGAAACATTTGATCACTAAAAATACAATTACAGGGAATGGCATCGCTTTCCTCAACCCGCCTCGGCCAATACCCATAGAAGCAGTGCAGCAAAAGGCGGTATTCTTGAACGCTAGCCTGCCTTTCTTCCTCAGTTTCATTGCTCACTCTGCTTCGCCACCCACAAACAATGCGCTAAAGTGTTTCCCATCCTAGCTGTTCTGTTCGCCATTAACAGATGGCTGCTGCCTCTTCGTAAGAGGTGCTCTGAGAGTCAAGGGGAAGTGATAGTCATCAGGGTCCTCTTCCTCGCTAAATACCACCAAAGGCGTTAACGCAGGCTTCCTCGCCCAATCATATTTGGATCGGTTTCGGCACTTACGGCAATCTCCAACCAACATAATCATCCGTATTCAATCCTTCCATTCCTTCCTGCAAGGACGGGAAATCTCCAGGAGTCATCATCCCAGAGCGGTCTCTTGGAGAGCCAGGAGCAGACAAGGGACGGGAAACCTTTTGTTCCGTACCATCGAAGAATGGGAATGGCTCCTTAGAATCGAACGAACCGGGATAGGCTAAAATCGCTTATTAGTCCCGTTGTAGTTACTACCAGCCGGAGCAAGCTACCTCTTCTCAAGGCCAATTGCCTTGCCTTAACATATTCCATGCCCATTCTCTTCCAGTCCAAGAGGTCACTCAATCGCTCAGTTCTGTTCCTTTGGTTGATCCTTTGCCTCCTGCTTTTAACAGTAAAATCGTACATGAACTGGCAAAGCTGGTTGACGCTGTCGTCGACCCCCTTCATTCGGCGGTCCACAATGTAGATACCATAGTCAGATGCATTTTCGATCAATTCTTCCATGTAACACCCAAAACCGGAGAGATTGGTCGTAATCGATGGGACACCCATGACGGTACATTCGGCAGGGGTATAACCCTACATTATAACGATTAGCGCTTGCCTCGAGCCTGATTAGAGATACTCGGCTCACCCAAGGTTCGTAGTAGGATGCGAAAACTCCAAGATGGGTCCCGCGAACAAAGTCATCGTAGTCAAGCGACAAAACGGGGTTCGACGAATTCAAAAACTCAGGATGGAAAATGATCTTAACTCGATCAGAGGGATGATTGAATAGTTGTACCCTCCGGATTTGGTTAAGAATGGGATCGGCCTGGTCATCAATCTAAAGTAACACAAACCTGTCAGTATATGATACCTTCTTGAGGCAACATTGCAACGAAATAATTGAGGGTACCCCATCTCTCACCATGTTATGTGTAACAATCGGTGGAAGAGAATTTCGCTTCAGAGCATACACTCGCCGTTTCAGCATGACTTTTTCTTGGTTGCTCATGAGGTCCTTCTCAGCCGGAACCTGTTCTCCATCATGCCACCTCAATGCACGCTCAAATAGTCTCTTCCCAATTCCTTTCTCAATGTTATCCACAGTATCCCGTAGTGCTTTGATAACAGCCTGGCCTTTCAAAGCTTCGACAGTTAGAGAGTGTGTCTGAGCTGGCATGATGATGAATGCAACGACGGTGGTCTTTGACCCAGAGATCTTCAGACGGTGGTTCAACCGGGCTAGCGATTCAATAAACATGTCAACCCCTTTATTGCGGTACTCGTAACGCCCTGCCGTGAAGAAGTAGAGGGTATTTTCTAGATCGAAATCGTTATGACCATAAAAATGACCCCTTATAAAATCATGAATCTTTTCCTTGGACTGGGCATGAAGATTTTGAAACTCATGCATCGCGGAAAATTTGACAACGTTCAATCCATTGGGTAAAACACCATCCGGTTTGCGTTTGAGCAAGTGCTCGCTCTCGTAGGCCGTTATATGAGAAACTGTAGTGAAGACATCACAAGAATGGGTCGCTGCACGCTCGATACAGTAACGGTGGTAGATTCCTCTCTTGCCCGCTTCAGCATCTACATCGAAGTACTGAAGATTGTTGTAGAAATCAACGGATCCAGCACACAAGTATCTTCCAAGTAGGGTAGCGTGAGTTGTAAAGATAGTTGTAACATCAATTCTTCGCTTGCGGCAGAGGGGGAGAGCCACGCCGGCAAGCCACTCATGGAAATGCGCGATGACCGCACGGGATTGCTCGTGGCTGACGAACTACGGAAAGATCAGCCAAGTCGGGATCCTGCATGGGACCGGGCACATACCTCTCCTAGGAACCAGGCAACCAGGTAGCCAAACACAACAGCTTCATTGGTTTCGGCATCACCCGGTGGGCAAGGGATCCCGGCTGTACTCCACAAATCTCCCTTCCATTCGTCCAAGTGCTTATACCCGGTACCCGTATCGAAAAGGAGCACCCTTGGGGCACCGTCGATAAGCCATCTACCGTAGAGCCATTGAATTCCTCGATCACTCATAGCATCGAGGGTGGCCTTTAGAGCCGGATTGGTCGGCTCAAGAGCCTCAACTTCGACCGCAGCCTGTGAAAGAACATCATAGTCTGATATTAGTGGTGATGTTGGCGGGCAAAGTGGACGAGATAGTGGATAATGGGTAGCTTCTTTAGGGGGGTATGGGTGCCAATATGGCGGCGGGGGGGAACAAGGCACGGGGAATGAACGATAGAAAGGAGAAGAGGAGCGAGAGGGTGTTTGAGAACGCACAGAAGTACGGTTGAGGGGGCCGATAAGGCAGTAACGTTCGCCATACTCAGCAGTAGTGATAGGCGCTTTAGACTTTATGACGGAATAGATACCGCCAACTGTGAAGGTTCGATCCAGATTAGAATTTATATCGATTGCACCAGGGAATTGACGATGAGAATCAACATACCCCGGTTTGCAACCTCTGTAGAAATTTCGAACAGAAGGTGGTTCTTGACATCTCTCCTGCCTTCCGGTGCCTCAGACATTTCGTACCGTGAGTGTTCTCAATGACTTCTCGCTGCTCTTTTGTTTTTGTTTTTCTCTCTGAAAGACTGAAAAGGTCAGCGAAATTGCGTGTGGTGATATGATCTTATTTCCGGCGAGAATGGCTTTCTAAAATATCTGGGAGTAACCCAGAGAAAAGGGGAGCGGAATATAGATGTATGCTTCGGGGGCGGTGGCTCAGGGGGCAGTTGCGACTTACAAGTACCAAGCAGCCACCAGAAAAAACAGCAAAAACCGACAGGGCAATATGCAGCAACAAAAAGGCTGAATTATAAGAGATGGGTAGAAAGAAAGCCCGCAGAGATAGGGGCCTCTTCTTTTTTTTCTTCCTTTTTTTTTTTATCTCCCGTTGCGGGTAGTCGTGAAAGATAGTGGTGTGGTGAATGCAGCAGGTGTGTGTGTGGCAAGTGAAGATGTGAGGATGTTTGTCGAGATGGAGGGGAGAGGGGTGATGAGAGTGAGAGCGGAACGAAGGGGGTAGAGGCGGTGGAGAGAGATGAATGGAAAACAGGCGGCAAGATGGATTCCGCACCGGAATCTAGGGAGGAAACAAAAGTAAAGGGTGCGTTCCCACCTTGAGCTCTTCCCCCCACCTATAGTACCGACCATCCCGCAGCCCTACTCGGCCAGACATTCTATGCGAAACGGGACTTGCTGGTGTTTATTCTAGCTAAACCAACCTCTGCCAGTAGGTATGATACGGTATTTCCTTCCCCTCAACACCATACTCTCCTCCTCTTCCCCTCATACTATCCAACATAAAAAAAAATCAGGAGTTGAATTCCGCCAACAAGCAAGGGAGCAAACCTGGGCGATGGTTTCCCCTTGGCGCATGACGTCAAGTAGGGACGTCAAGCACTCTTCCTGGTACTAAGCACTGGAAACGTTTAACCTACAGTACGGTACCCGCAACCATGGAGCATGATAAGTTAACACCAACACCTAACGTTACTTGAGCATCCTCCTGTACTCGAGTAAGGTGCTGTTAGTTGCTACAAACTGCCCCACCCATTGGCGTCTGCTGCTGCCCAGGTACGACTACCGCTCCAGTTCCTTCTCTCCCGCTCCTTGAGTTTCTCTACTCCACCCTCCTACACCGGTACAAGTACCCACACCGTATCTCCTTCTGCTCGTGAGGACACGTACGAGTACTGTGCAATAAACACCTACAGCACATACATCATGTGCTCGAGTACAGTACTTTCTTCAAACCCTTTTCTCCCTTAATCTTCTCTTGAGAGAAATAAAACATAAAGCTTTTTGTTTACTCACTCCCGAGACCGCCCGAGAGGCTGGGTGGAACAATTCCGGTCCAATATCATCGCCGGAAGCACATCACGGCATGCTCTGTTAATCCATCACGCCTCCTGTTTGGAAAAAGGAAAATAACCTGCGCTTTTCTTTTTCCTACGCATCTGAAATTCTCACAGTTGCGCAATCGCAATCAGCCGAATAATGAAGTGGCCGTATTGATAGCGACAGTGCGAGTAAGCTACAGTACTGTACTCGTACCCGTACTCGCGGAGCTTATTGCCCCACCTCCCACCCAGGCTTCTGATGTCTCAAGCGTACGGTACTCTGAAGTAATGGCTTCCAATTAGAGAAACGCTTGGCCGAGCCCACGCCTCTGGGGTAACCCCGCACCACTCTTATTGGCGCCTATCGTAGCATATCCGATTACTATAGATGATGAGGCGTTGCGCCTATGAGAAAAAAACCCTTTCAAAACTAACGTTTTAAAAAGCACAACATCGTGAGAAATCTGAAATTATCGCACTTTGTTGCGGCACGTCGGCTTGTGGCAGAGAGTTTGCCTTTTGGTACCGGCAGTGGATAATTACAAGAGAGGAAGCCTAGCTCCCATGATAGCTTCTTGGTGGCGATGGGAAGAGTGATATTCACAAAGTTCCACACATCTACATGGGTTCATCCTTGGTGGGCGGTGTGGCTTTAAGCAAGTGCTCGTTATTCCGGGTGCTCGTCGTGTACTGTAGGAAACATTGTACGAGTACCTTTTTTTTTTTCTTTTTTTTTTTCTTTTTTTTTTTTACCCTCCTCCTCTCTACTCAGAGCAAAAAAAACCCATATCATAACTTATCGATTGCAGATCAGGCAATGAACAACATGCGCCATCCTCGCTGCCGCATACAGCTTCCCGAGCCACGGGTAAATCCTGCACGGTCCACGCTTTCTAATTATTCTTGAGGTCCCGTTCATCCTACTTACAGCGGCGGGCATTTGAAATGAAATACCGGCATCGTCGCTATTCTCTCAATTTTTCCGGCCTTCGGGATGCAACTCGAAGTTTCGAGGGAATTATCACCCTCGGCTCCCCAATGCGGTAAGGCTCCCTATCGTTATGTAGATAGCGATATCAGCGTCCCTCTCCCAGATTAGAAACTTTTTTCATTTCTATTTTAGTGTAAAGGTTGCCAAGACCGCTTCCAGATTCATAAGGAAAGTCCTCCATTCTCAACGTCCTACCCTCGACATCCTATTCTCGACATTTCAACCACATCAAGGGTTTAGAGGTCAAAGGGTGCTATCAGGTAAAAGAAACGCAATTCGTCGTTGATAGGATGTCATTAATGAAATGTTGTTGGTGAAAGGTCGTCGACGAAATGTTGTTGATAGAAAGATATCGGTTAAGCGTACCGGAACAGATTTATTTCCCTCGTTGTAGTGAGGGGGTTGGCTAATCTCGTGTGCTGAACTGAACCGTCGACATTGGTCCGAATGCAAACGCGATTTAGTTATCTCTTGGCACGTGTTTCTCGACAGGCCATCTGATAAGATCAAACCGGAAACAAAACCTGTTGATTGAGAAACAAACCGAGGGGTTGAAAAAAAAAAAAAAAAAAAGAATAAGAATAAAAAGGTGAGCCCCACCCCCAGCCAACCAGCCACGTATCACCGACTCTCTCACCACTTTCTACGTACCCAGTGAATAAGCATCGCCTGTCACACCACGCATAATGGATTCACGCGTTGTTGGGATTCTCGGGGGTGGCCAGGTTGTTTAAAAAAGATTTCTCCTGGCTCTTCTCCGTCACCGAATTAACCGGCAGCTAACATGTACTGTATAGCTTGGCCGAATGCTCGTTGAGGCAGCTCACCGCCTTAACCTCCAAACGATTATCCTAGATGCTCCCAAATCACCCGCAAAGCAAATCAACGCTCTCCACGCACATATAGACGGCTCATTTTCCGACCCTAAAGCTATTCTGAAATTGGCTGCGCAATGTAACGTTCTAACTGTTGAGATTGAGCATGTGGACACCAAGGTCCTGGAGGAACTGGAAGCATCTTCCAAAGTAGAGGTGAATCGCCTAGCACCCACTTGTAGAAAGGTGAGAAAAATAATAATTGGGTATCACTACTTATTCGGTTTCACCCGACATCTAGGTCCAACCCTCGTGGAAAACAATCCGCACCATTCAGGACAAATATGTGCAGAAATCTCATCTAGCTTCCAACGGTGTGGCTACAGCCGAATCCTTATCGGTCGAATCAAACACTTCGGCTCATTTGGAAGATATTGGCCGAAGATTTGGTTATCCTTATATGCTCAAATCACGAACGTTGGCCTACGATGGGCGAGGGAACTACGTGGTTTCTGGTCCCGAATCAATTTCAGATGCATTGGAGGCATTGAAGGACAGACCGCTATATGCTGAGAAATGGGCTTCGTTTTCCAAAGAGCTTGCGGTGATGGTGGTCAGGAGAATGGATGGCGTGTGCTTCTGCTATCCAATTGTAGAGACTGTCCATGAAGAGAGCATTTGCAAACTTGTATATGCACCGGCCGCCGTTCCGAGAGTGATTCAGGAGAAGGCAAGGAAGCTTGCCGAGAAGGCCGTAGGAAGCCTTTGGGGTGCTGGTGTCTTTGGCGTCGAGCTTTTCTTGTTAGAAGATGGTAGGTTGTCTCCTGCCTAGGTGTTTAGAGTACAGTTCATATTGACTTGAGGATTCAGGGGAACTTCTTATCAACGAGCTCGCCCCCCGACCACATAACTCGGGCCATTATACCATCGAAGCATGCCCTACTTCGCAGTACGAAGCTCACCTTCGTGCTATCCTTGATCTTCCCCTTCACGCCCACTCAACCACTCTAGCTACGCCTTCAACACATGCCATAATGCTCAATCTCCTTGGCCCTTCCTACGACACCGTTGCCCGCAAAGCTCTGGAGGTCAAAGGAGCGACCATCCACCTATATGGAAAGGGCGAGGCCGAAAGAGCCCGAAAGATGGGGCACATCACGGTTGTAGCAGGATCTATGGCAGAAGCTGAGTACCATATTCAACCGCTTATTAATGCAGCAGACGCAGACAAGATGAGCCTGGCCGACCAGGCCAAGGCTTCCTTTGCTGCCACTTACTCGTCTCCCCCCAAAGCCCCCTCATCTCCGAACCCTATTATCTCGATCATCATGGGCTCAGACTCTGATCTCCCAGTGATGAAGGCTGGTGCGGAGATTCTCAAGAAGTTCGGGGTTGAGTTTGAGGTTACCATCGTGTCCGCGCATCGAACCCCAGACAGGATGGCAACCTTCGCAAAAACTGCAAGAGCTCGCGGTTTGAAGGCTATAATTGCTGGTGCAGGTGGGGCTGCGCATCTCCCCGGGATGGTTGCCGCCATGGTCACCCTCCCTGTCATTGGGGTCCCGGTCAAAGGGAGCACTTTGGACGGTGTAGATAGTTTGCACAGTATCGTTCAGATGCCGGTTAGTAACCCTTTCCCGTTCCCTATGGCTTTCTTCTAACTCCCGCATTAGAGAGGAGTCCCGGTAGCTACCGTAGCGATCAACAATTCAACAAATGCTGCGCTTCTCGCATTGCGGATTGTGTCTGCGGAAAATAGCCCCCTCGGGAGAGAGATTAGATGCAAGCTGGATAAGTACGTCTCCGACATGGAGAGCGAGGTTATGGGAAAAGTTGAAAAACTGGAGAGCGGAGGCTGGGAGGCGTACAAGTACTAGGGTGTGGGCATTTGTGCGTATCACAGACTAAACCGGATTAGGAAGTTCGAGTGATAACTGGTGGTATTGTTTTGGTGATGGCAAAAGGTCGAGCGCTTTTCCGAAAGGAGAAGTGGCGCTTGCTTGATCAATACGCTAGACGAGGGCTTGAGTTACCGCGCCCGAGATACCCTTATACCCGAGCGCACCGTGAAGAAGTGATCTAGGCCAAGCACAAATCCATAGACGGTAGAGTGGAAGTTATGATATATTATATAACAAATTCTTGACATGGCGATGTCCAATCGGGTCAAGGGGACAGCAAATTGTGCTATACCCGAGTGGAGGCAACTACAATCACGGGAAATCACCCGCTAGATCTATAGAAGCCACCCGGGAACGTACAGTAGCAGGCGGTTGAGTGGAAGCGGGTGAGAACCAAGATACTGGAATTGTGAGCACTCGGGTATTGTAACCCATCCGCCGGGGAAATGTCCGCCGCGGTCTCCACTCGTGCAGGCCCAGGTCCCCACGGACCCCTCCTCTCCAGCCACACACCCGCAGACGGCCGGTTCCCGGTATTGGCGCCATCTTGAATGGGCTTCTCGGGTATCTAGATTTGAGCGGGAAGCCGGATGGCTTATAATAGCACAAGTACGGGTCATGAGTTGTCACTCCGCAAAAACAATTTAGGTTGAAAGGCGATTGGCCGAGAGGGTCATTGTGTCCACCGAAGCACCGGGGGTGTTGGTGGCTTCCCACACGGATCAGTCCGGCCACTTGAAAACCCTTGTCCACATCACCACTCTAGTAGCATTACAGTGCGACAGTCTAAGCTTGCATTGTTCGCCTCATGCAAGCGGGAGAGCGAAAAAAAGCCCTCCCCGGCCAGATGATACGGCATGTATGATACTTGTACAACAAACGGGACACACCGTACTCTCACTCCAAGCCATTTTTTTTGTGATTCTGAACAACTCACATGCGCGATACACACGGCGGTCCAGCAGCAGTGAGAGGCTTCCGAGAGAATACCGGTTTCATTTTTTTTTTTCCCCAATGTCGGCAATTGGCGGAACCTGCGAATTGACGCTTCACCCGGACACGTGAATGGCTCTTTCACTTGTGAGAGATGCTTGCGATCATAGGTGCTCACTCGGCTGAGTGATGAATTTGGCAGGAGGGTGTCAGTGAATAGACTTTTTGCTAAGGGGTAAGCCAGACTGCCAGACGAACTTTCGCGATAGCACACGAACGGACACACTGCAGAGCGTCGCTGGACCAATCGAATGATCTACGGAACTGTGTCGAGTCCACCTTGAGACATTCCTTTTTTTCCTTTTTTTCTCTTCCCTCTCCTCTTTCTTTTTTCTTCCAATCTTGATTGATTGATTCATCCTCCTCATCGATAGGTGCCAACCACCGCCCCAAGCTACCTGTTGCCCCGACACTTGGGGAAATTCGGAAGCCCATCGTTTAATTATGTCATTACAGCGGTTCTACCAACAAGGTGCCGTTACTCCACACTCCTCGAACCGGGGGGCGAAAAATAGAAAGGCACACAACGGACGTCCGACTCAATCGGCACCGGTATCAACCGGCGACACAAAAATACCACGGGCGAGCGGATCGGTTAACCGGTGCAAAGGCCGGAGAGCTCGCGCTGTTTGCAGAGGGTATAAGTAAACAAACACTCATCACCGCATCGCCATTCCAATCGACCGCTCTGCCGCGGGAATGGGTGACGGTAGATTTTATTATTGTTCATCTCTACCGCAATTCCGCACTCTAAGGGGTGAGGGGGATGGAATGGGGTGGGAGCGCGCCAATTGGGCGGTTCTGCGGCTGACAGATAACGGTTGGGAAGTTGTAGCCGAATTTGGATGGTTGGGTGGGGGTCACAGAAAGGTCACAGTGGGATTGGTTCTCGTTCAGTACCGTACAGTATCGGTACCCTGCCATGACCCTACCCGAGTTGGTCCAGGGCAGGGGTTAGATTTGAAAGGGGGAGGTTGTTTCAGAGCATTGGTTGTCAGGGTGTCCCTACGAGAGTATCCCTCGTTGGTGTCGATTGATAAAGCTTTTCTTTCTTTCTTCCGCCCTGGGATCGGGATTGGATTGGGTTGAGGGTAATGATGGTTGTATTTTCTTTTTGCGTGGTGTCATTCTCGCAATGTTATTTCTCCACTCGTTGGCAGAGTTTAATTCGGGGGATTTGTGGTGGTGGGGATCCAAGGCTTTTGCTGTGCTTGCTTGGGTTCTAACGGTGGAGTCACGAATGATCATCGTATGCTGGAGGGCGGCGGGTTGAGACACACAGCGGGGATATTGGGGGGGGTGGGGGAACAAAGGGGCTATCTGTGGTCGAGGCGGCGAGTTGCTGCGGTCATGGCAGAGAAGGTTTATGTGGTAAAGGTACAAGTGATAGTATGGCGGTTGGTTCTATCAAAGGAAGGCACATCTTCGTCACACGCGAGTTATGGCAGATGGTTCGCGGTATTGTACGGCACCGTGTTATACGAGTTTGTTCATGGTACCGGTAGTTGACGGTTGCAGTGCTTGGGGGTTGCTTAGGGGTTGTTACTTGGTTGCACCATCTGCCATCTCTTTTCTCACTCTCCCTTCATCCCGAAAACCGGTAACTCTCTTCTCTCTTCTCTTCATCCCCTGCAGTCCACGCGCGAGGACCAGACGATCCGCCGCCAGGAACCAGCGTCCAGGGCCTGGAAAAATATTTAATACTCCCGTGCGCCCCTTCTTTTTCGAGAAATTCTTCCCCTCTCCCCCTTCGAGCACCTTTGACCCGCCTTTTATTTATTCCTGTTTTTTGCTCCTTGTTATTTCATCCGTTTTTAGTAAACAAACTGGATCCCTTTATCTTTAACACTAACTCCACCACTTTCGAGTTCCCCTCTGGGAGGGGACCACCGCGGCGGTTATGCAAACGGAAAACCCTCAGCATGCACCACCGTCTCGTTACCGCACGATTCGGAGGAAACTGGTGCATCATTCGAGCAACTCTCAACCACCACCGCCGCCGGTACTGCAGCAGCAACAACCACAGCGACAATCGCCGCCGAAATTGGTAGCTGCTCCTTTGATTAATTCCGTTGAGTCTCCGAAGCCGGTCGTTCAGCAGCCTCTTGCTCGAAACCCTTCCAAGTTTAGGAAGATTCTGCGGCTGAATACAAAAGATGTACCTCCTGCTCCCGTTCCACCCATTCCCTCCACAGCAACTGCCCCTCACGGTGGCAAGCTCATGAAGCCATCGCATTCCCCGCCAAAGGCGGCTTCGAAGTTTGGAAAGAGAAGGGGGAAGTCTACTAGAGCTATGGGCGAGTCCTCTACGGAGGAGGAAGCTGGGGATGCGGCCCGCCGTGAGGATATGGTGAGGACGGATTTTTTTTCTTCTGTTTGCTTAACCTATACATTTGCAAGTTTCGGTCGTTTTTCGGCTGGTTGTTTAATGTTGACGCAAGTTCCTTTCCCAAAAAATCTACCTCGTAGGGTCGCGTGACATTGAATTGTGCATGGCGCTAATGTACCCTAGGCGCAGAACTATGACATAAAGGTCCCAGTTAATTTTGCTCGAGGCACAGAACCGGTTGGCATCCTCAACTCCACTGATGCCAAGTCTTTTCTGTCGCAAGTGAGGCCTGGGAAACAACGGATTATTGTTGAGAGTTGGCCGATCTTTGGGTTACAACGTCAAGTTCGGTATTTCGAGAAGCTTAGCGATGTCCACAGCACCTGGGAAACCGAAACCAAGTGCCATTTTCGCGTCGAGAAGAGTGCTTGGGGTCAGACCAATGAGCGTCTTGAAGATTATGCGGCGGAAGAGCCTTCCAGTGGAGTTGCTCAATTCCACTACTATGTTCAGGCCGATAAAAAATGGTCAAAGCGTTGGATAAAATTGGACGGCGGAGCGATCAAGATTTCCAAGAAGGATAAGCCGAACGAGAAGGACTTTACACAGACTATCAATCTTGACTCGTTCGATATTTACAGCTTTGTCAACGCCTTTTCTCCAGAGAGTAAACTGAAATGTCCCACGAAGTACTGTTTTGCCCTGAAATCACAGCATAAGATGAGCTTGTTTGGGAAGGATTCGGTTTATTGTCACTACCTTTCTGCCGAGAGCGCATCACAATTGAGTCAATGGTTCGCGATAATTAGGGATTCGAAGGCTCGATTGATCGCGGAGAAGTTGTCAATTGTTCCTTGGGCAGCGGAGCCGGAGACCAAGGCGGAGCTATCCGTTAGTCATAAAAGCGCCTCCTCCGGTAGTCTTGGGGGCAGGCGCAAGCCCAGACCCCTGATTTCTCCAGAGGAACTCGCCCAGCCACTTTCCGATGTCCAGAAACCCAAGTCACTACACAGCTCCAAGTCTACTAGAAAGCCCTCTGGGAGGGAGAGGAGTGCTTCTGGCAGGTCGCCCCAAGTTGGTGGAAGTGTCTCGGATGGGGAAGCGGTGTTTTCACCCGGTGGTCTCCTAGGTTCGGATTATGAGGACAAGAAACGTGTTGCTCAGCTTAACTACAGAGAGGAGCGCACGAAGCCCCATAATGAGTTTTCCGGCCTGTTGACCCCTCAAACACCCAAAGCTCGAGATTTTAGTCCTCGCGATCCCACACATCCACTTGTATCCTTGGAGACCTCTCCTAAGGAAACCAAATCGCTTAGACGCAGAGAAACAGTGGCTTCAAGGCCATCCACCTCTCACAAGCAAGGGGGCACTCTAATCAATTTTGATGCGGAGGAGCCTGTGCCGTCGTTACCCCACCGTCGTCGTGGTAGAGGACACACCGTTTCGGAGAAGAATGCACGTGAGGGTGGTGGCCTTATTAGCTTTGCTAAATCATCTCTCGAGACGCCCCCGCTTCCTAACGCCCCTCCTCTGTTTGCCCAACACATGAGGCCGCAGACGGCGAAAGGCAGAACCCGACATGGTGAGGCGAGCGGTGATGAAGACCAAACCCCCTTCACGGGCACCGGCCTTCTTGCGGCAAAGTATCAGTCTGCAGGGGCAGTCATGGCTGGTCACGGCGTCGCTACATCCAAAGACGCAATTGGCAAGAATGGCAAGATTACCCCCTTGCTCAACCCCAACAACAAGAGCGTCTTTGCACCTGGCAGTCTATTGGAGCAGCGGGAGAAGGAGCTGGGGCCCGCCAAGCCGATCATCGATAGAGATTGTCACTCATCGGACTCTGATTCGTAGTTGTCGTGATGGGGGTGTATATTATAGGTTGCTTTGTTCCTTGCATTTGCGTTGTATTTTTGCCCGGATGGGACCGGAGTGTTTGCATCTTATTCCTCTAATGTGATATGGCATGGATGAACAGAAAAAGTTCTTATTGGTCTTGATTGGCCGATCCTTTGTTTCCATTGCAGTAGCGTTCATTTTTTCATTCTTGTATCAATTTTTCTCACCCACCTTTTTTCTTCCTTTTTATTTCTACTATGATCAATGGCTCTGGTTTACCTCCGCCATACTGTATTCTTGGCTCCAAGTTTATTTATTGTTCCCTCCCCCCTGTTTTGGCTATAATTATTCACCACATACCGATTGGCCAGCTGCCGCGTTTTTATCTTTTTTTTATTTTATTTTGCTCGGGCTTAAGTTAGATTTGGGCGGGTGCCCGATAGCGTGTTATAGAGCTCTGTGATAATATCATTGATTGAGTCAATTATGGCATGGTGCATCGCAGGCGCGTTACCGTCTCGTATTCCTCGGTATTCCATTTATCGTTATCGTGCGCGGCGAGGTGCAGAGGTCTAATGAATTGCCATTTTATCATTGGCAGTAGCTTGGCGGTGACGCAGGTCAGGAATTGCTTTCAGTAGGGTACGGTACCGATACCTTGGGGTCAAGCCCACCCGAGTATACTCTGGAAGTTACCCTACCCGCCTACCAACCCACCCCACGGTGATGCATCTTTTTTCAAACAACAAGGCTCGATACCGACCAACCGCACCACCACCACAAGGACCCCAATTGACAATGGGAATCGCCAAGAAGACCCGCAAATACGCCCAAGTCAAGCGCGTAATCTCCTCCCGCGACGCGCGCCTGAAGAAGAACCAACAAAAGCAGCAAACCGCCAACCAGAAGAGCGACAAATCCAGCGAAGTGATCCGCGAAATGTTCCCACCCTCCCTCCTCCCACCCTTCCCCGCCCTTCCCCGCTAACCTTTCCGCGCACACAGCCCACAAGTCTCCTCCTCCCTCTTCTTCCAATTCAACACGGCCCTGCGACCGCCATACTCCGTCCTCGTCGACACCAACTTTCTCAACTTCACCATACAGAAGAAGCTGGAGGTGATGCAGAGCATGATGGACTGCCTGTACGCCAAGGCCACGCCCGTCGTCACGGACTGCGTGATGGGGGAACTGGAAAAGCTGGGGAGTCGGTACCGCATCGCGCTGCGCATCGCCAGGGATCCCAGGTTCGAGAGGGTGAGGTGCGATCACAAGGGGACGTACGCGGACGATTGCATCGTCAATAGGGTTTTGCAACATAAGTGCGTTTTTTTTTCTTTCTTCCTCCCTTCTTCACTTTCAAAGGCTGATCGGTGCAGGATATACATCGTCGCGACGAACGATCGCGATCTGAAGAGGAGGCTCAGGAAGATTCCCGGCGTTCCAATCATGAGTTGTGGGAACGGAAAGTATGTTATCGAGAGATTGCCGGATGCACCGGAGAAGTGAGTGCCGGGAGTGGAATTGGGAATGGCGTTCGGTTTTTTTCATATCTTGTATATCGTGGTGGGATTTTTCGTCCCGGGTTATATAGAGCACGGCTTTTCCTGCATACGGCATCGAAAGTGCAAACTTGGGAAATCACTCGATATCCTCTGGTGTAAAGTTGATAGGTACGACATGTCCCATACCTCCCAAACGAGCCAAACCCCAACAACGCAGACCCTATCACGAGAAACGGGAAAAGTACGTATGGTATCCCACAACCCCCCCCATCACGAATAACCCCCCTTCCACAGCCCGCCCGCCGGTCCGGGCCAATAATACAATCAGCGCAATAGTGAAAATTTGAAACCCCAGTCGATTTTATATATACATTTATATACGAGGTCGTCCGAACCCGGGACGTCCGCCAAGTCAGCCCCGTGACGGCACCAGTCTTCCCGGAGCCCTTTTCGACACGTAGCCTGCGGTACGTGGGTAGTGCGCTAAGGTGAGCCGTGCCTGACTAATCAATCATTTATCACTCGGGCCTCGTTCGCTTGCCACCACGAATCTCGAACACCGCGCTTCCGGGCGGTTTTGGGGATCGCTCTGTAGGTTCTGGTTTTTTGCTGGAGTCGGGTTGGGGATGTTGTGGGGTGTTTGGTGGTTCTGCTACGTATTTGATTCTGACTACGATAGTGGCCCCGTGTGACGTGAGGATGCATCGCTGTTTTAGATAATTGGACTTGGGAATCGTGTTATGACTTGAGGAGATGCTGGTCCCAATCTGGAAACTGGAGTCAAGCCGGTTACGAGAGCGGGCTCTGACTGCCCGGGACCATACGGTATAAATTCAAGAAAATACGCCCGAGAAAAGTAACCGAACCCACGGGTAAGCTATATACGCCCATCCTATTAAAAACACCCTATCAAAATGTGCGCCAATCACCTCCACAAATCCACCCGACTCTTCCTCCTCTCCCGCTTGCGGGGCGTGCACTCCCCCGCCTCGCCCGGTATAGCAAGAAAACTCGCCCTGCTATTCCCGCCTTCGCTTCCGTCGCCAGAGCCAACGAAAACGCTAGCATGTGAGCCGGCCCCTCCTTTAGGGGTCAACAGGACTAGTAGATTCCCGCCAACGTCTCCAACGCTGTACTCTGTCCACTCCGAGTGTTCCATTCCCTTAGTATACAAGTGCACCGCCCGTGTCCAGCCCGTCATAGCAAATACCCCTGCAGAGGCCTTATCATTCTCAAGACGTGCATGAAACGTTGGTTCGCGGACGTAGAGCTCCCTCAGCTTCGGCATTCCGCCGTCCCAGAGGGATTCGGAGAGGTATGCATAGTACGAGGGCGAGGGTTTCGCGAGCGATTTGGTGGATGTGTCGTCGTTGGTGATCTCGTAGGCGAGGTGGGTTAGTGATGTGGAGGCTAGGAGTGGCAGGTCCTGGCGCGGGATCGTGCGTGAGACTTGTGCGCGGAAGGAGAGGGAGGTTAGTCGTGTTGCCAGCGGGAGAATTTGGTGCAAGAATTGCGCGGGGATGGAGGTGTTTGCTATTGAAAGTGTTCCGAGGGTCTCCGAAGCGATGGGGCGG
This sequence comes from Tuber umbilicatum, assembly GCA_003313605.1. Taxonomy (NCBI): domain Eukaryota; kingdom Fungi; phylum Ascomycota; class Pezizomycetes; order Pezizales; family Tuberaceae; genus Tuber; species Tuber umbilicatum. The sequence goes on along the minus strand of QLOI01000613.1, from coordinate 23,698 downwards.
GTGAGGTAGGTTGCTAGGCCGTCGATGGTGATGGATGGGGTGTCCTCGATTGCGAGTGCTTGTAGAGCAGGGAAGATCCCAACGTCGGTGGCCGCGGAGCCGAAGATTGCGTCGGTGATCCATGGCATGGACTTCATTTTCAGGTTGGTGAGGTACGGCATGGAGGAGAGCACCCGGACCAGGTCCCGGTTCTCGACTTTCATACCCGTGAGTTCGACGATTTCGAGGCCCAACCACGGCGGCTCGATCCACAGATCAACAAAATTCTTCTCGGAGCCCCCGACCCAACCCATCCTCCGCAGGTCGGGACACCGTGTGTAGAGTATAGCCTTCAAGGAAGCACAGGAAGGATCATCCTGGTAAACCCCGTCCGGCAAATCCACGTATCTCAAGTTCGGCAACAGCGACACAAGCCGCGCCAAGTCCTGCTTGCACGTCTCCCGGGCCATGTAGGGCATTTTCAAGAACCTTGTAAGCGTGGCCGCGGTCTCATTCTCCTGGAAGGTTCGGTAGAGCAATCGCATCCTGTGCTCCGGAATCCCAAGGGGGGAGGTCTGCTTCTGAAAGAAGGAGCCCCGTTTCCTTCGCACTTGCAGCTCCTCCTCCAGACCGCAGTAGTGCACGTTGTCCAGTCGGACGCTGCGATACTGCAACAGCTGCGCAGCGTCGTGCCATGAGTGACAGACAAGGCCGCAATGGGAGAGCTCCCGCATGTCGCATAGCATGCACCCTAGCTCCATCGTCGATTCTTCCGCCGAAAGGTAAGTCTCGTCGAGGGCGTGTGGGCAGATGAAGGAGAATACTCTCGTGAGCACTTCCACCGGAGCCCTCGAAGCGGGTGAGGGGCGAAGGTCGGCGCACGATGAGGCGTGTGACGAATTGTAACCCCCATCCTGACTGCCGTTCCTGCTGTGTTTTTTCCCCCCGTGCTTGCTGCGGGTGCGGTCCTCGTCGTCGAATGAGTTGACCCCGGACGAGGAGCGGGAATGTCTCGTGCGGGAAGTGGCCCCCCTTGGAGGCTTTACGAGACGTTTGAGGAAGTGCATTATGTAGCGGGTCCGATTCTTCATGCGCAATTGCGCATGCAGGTGTAGGGAGGGGATGTAGGAGTGGGGGGGGATCAAAATTTTCAAGTCCGAGCAGAAAAGAAAAAAAGAAGAAAATGCAGGTTCTATGTATGTATGAGTGGACGGTTGAGCGAGGAGGGGAATAAGGATTACTAGGAGGTTGCTTGGTTGGTTGGTTGGCTGTGCGGGCGGGAAGGAAGGAAGGTGATAAAGGTGGGAGAGGTGATAGGAAGATGGGCGGATATCCTGACAAGGGGGAAAAGGGGGGGAAATACCCACCGGTACTGTACTCCCGGTGAGAATGAGGATTCGAATAACCTCAAAGCGCTGGTACGATAGGTCCGAGACATCGAGGGAACAAGGGAGTTTATCGGAATCTAAGGTTATATACTGTAGATTGTCTCTTGGCTACTGTACTAGTACTCGGGAACTTGGTTCTCAGGTCATTTATTTGACCGCCAAGTCCCTCCTCCGGCCGTTTCCGGCTGTAATGTATTGTCCCCAGGTGTTGTTCGAGTGGTGCTGTGAAATCCAATGCAGTCTTTTGTTTCCCCTCCCCCAACCGAAGCTTATGTAGTGCATACCGCGTGCGAAGAGAGAATGGTAGCTATGAAGGATCAAGAGAGAGGCGCAGAAGAGAAGAAGAGCAAAGAAGGAAACGAGAGCAGCTGTACTGTAGGGTACAGCTGCCGTTGAATTACCGGCAACGGTTCCCGTAGCCTACGGGTACAGCGCCGGTATCCTGTTATTAGTATCATACCGGCACAGTACCGATTGAACCCCCGACAGCTCCTTCCCCAGGACATGATGATTTCCACCCCTAACCCAATAATCATCATAATCACCACATACCGGTAGTACCGTTCTGACCCCAATCTCATTACTAAGCCACCATCGCACCGAAGCCCAGACTACAAAGGCTTACGGATCGCCTCGAGTACGCTTACGATACTCCTGTAGTCCATATATAAATAGCCTCCCTCCGATACGCTCGAACGGGAGCAAGGTATATATCCTGTGAAATGCCGGTATCGAGTACCGTACACGAGCCCTTTCCGCGACGTTGCGGGTCCACCGGGCGTCTAGCTGGCCGGCGGTGGACTTTTGATGCTCTGATCGTTGGTCTACCATAGGGTCTGGATTTGTGGCTGTTGGGGAAGGGGTGTGATGTGGCTTTATTCGGGATGAGTGCCTAAAGTTACCGGTACCAGTATCATACTGGTACCTGGAGGGCGGATGGAGTGGGGAAGTTGCCTTGGAAGGATTACATATCTCAAGGCAAGGCGTTGGCGTTTCCCCCCACCCCTTCCCCGCAAAAAAAAAGGCTGCCGGTATCGTACTTTATGTCGAGTTGTTCGCTGCTTATTATTCCATGTGGCTTAAGCCAGCGAGTGGAACAGTACACTTTTATGCTTTTTCCCATAGTATTCTTCCTTTTTTTTTTACCCCTCCTGGAAAATGTGCAATTTTATACACCTGTGTTGCATCACGAGTTCTAATACGAGTACTGGTGTTGTATTGTGCTTCAATAAACGTTCAAACTGTCACTCGATTCTGCTATGAGATTTCTTTCGTAATCTTCCTAATTTGGTACACCCCCATCTTCAGCGCCATCCCCTCGTCAACCTACGATACGCCAAGTTGACCCCAACCGGCGCCCCCATCCCCACCCGTAGCATAACGCTGTAAATCTGTCATCTCCTTTCTCTCTCCCCGAGACCCCACTTTCTCTCACCAAAAGTTTCGCGGGGAAAAAAAGAAAAGAAAAGAAAAGAAAGAGCCACCGTGGAAATGTTTTTCTGCGCTTGATAAAACGTGATCCGTCGGTCGGTCATGTGGCGGTGAACCAATGACGAAATGGGGGGAGGGAGGAAGGGTTTAATCTGAGACATTGAAACGAGGAGGATGATGCAGGGTTTGTTTGGAAATCGGAGGCGTCACTTGCGTACCGGTTACCGTGACGTTGTGTTACCGGGTTTGGTGGAGAATGGCGATTTTCGATATTGGAAGTAACTTGGCGCTGGTGATCTGGGGTGATACCGAGGATTATTCTATGGAGCCATCTCTTTCGGGGCGGTGGGCTTTGGTGCGAGATTTCGGTTCAGTTTATTTACGGAGATTTCACGGATCGCTTTTTGCCCTATCAGTGGTGATCTATACGGCCAGCACCCGTACCGGTAAATCAGAGCTCCTTCAATGATGCTTGTGTCCCTGATGTGCTGCTGTTGGACTGTGATACCGTCCTTGAAAACGGCGGGCTACTCGCCCATCATGCAAACGTCGAAAGGGGTTGACTTCTACGTGTTTCTGTTGCGCCTATGTACGGTAGAAGTTCGAGGCTTTGGACGCATGGCCAATTTGCGGGGTGCTGCAGACTAAGAAGGTCTAGAAGCACACACATCCGGACATGGTCTCTGGCCACGGCTGGAAATGCGGCGAATAACAGGTTCCTTCTGTAGTAATACTGTTCCGAGGTGCATGGTTGTATGGTGTGTGGTGCCGTTCGTCCGATAAAATTTGCTGAGACGTTGGTCGTAGATGTTCTTTATGGCACGAGGAGTACCTAACATGAGTGGCTGCAATTGCCTGTAGAGGGGGTGATTCCGAGCCGGAAACTTGCAATATTAGTGAGGCGACGTAAGGTCGTTGATTGTAACGGTAGGAAAATGTAGAGAATGCAAGCCATAGGCGGCACAGCACGAGTACTTGCCCCAGACCACAATTACCCGAAAAACAAGGGGGGGTATACTCGAGTGTTTTGTATTGGCGCTCAGTTACGCACAGATTTTTATCATAAGAATAATACAAGTATTTCTTTGATCCCTGTTCTCGGGCACTTCCAGCCTGGGACGAGTCAGTGACAGTGTCGGCATAGCACCGAGCAATACCGGTATGTTAGTGCTAACGGGAATTCACCGTTGTACCGTGCCGGACTCGCGACAGGCCTTGTCAAAACCCGAGGCGTCACAAGGGAAATAGGGCATCCGTGCTGGGTGAATACTCGATAAACGCATCGAAAGATCCTGCCGTTCGAATCCCCGGCTCGATTGGCTGTCTCCAGCTCTTCCACCAGACACGGCATCCCGAACTGAGTCACGGAGCTCCGAAACAAGCTGGCATTTATGGAGAAATATCTCAACCCGCATCAATCCGACGCCGGGAAGATCCTGCGCAGGCGTCTCTCTCTTGGGTAAAGACAAGTACCAGCAGAAATATTCCATCAGCGTCAGTTGTTTCGGCAGAAGATTGCGCTGAATGGGGGAACGGCGTGGTGAGCTTAGCTGGAGCTCCCATAGCAACGGTTGCAATAGAGTTTCGCGCCAAGGACCCTTTTCAACAGTTCGAACCTCAGCCCAGAGGTTTGAAGGTCATGTGTGGTAAGGGGACCTTCGTCTGCATATGCATTCTGATTTCTGGTAGCACCGATACTGGTTGTGCATTGCGGTCCACCTAGAGCCGTGAATCAGATAGTCGGTTATCCGAGAGCACAGACTGAGCTCGAGCACAGCACATTGATGCCCAAGGCCAATGCCGGTACAGTACAGATTGTGGAAAAGGGGGCTGGGAGAATGAGCTGGCGGCGAGGAGTACTTGTGTATTTTGTGCTATCCAGGCAAAGATACAGACAAGGGATCTTGATAGTATAGATACTCACGATGAGGATTGCCCTGGATAAATGTTGAAGGAAAGAATATCTTTGATGGATAGATGGATGGACGGATGGGGTGGTATCATAGTATTGGAGCTTTAATGGATAACCAATGGAGAGGTTATGATGACGATGATGGTAGCCGTAACTTGACCGATGGTGTTGCTGCATTCGCAACTCTGCGGTGACCTTTTTTCGTATGTGATGCTTTGGGGCAATAGCATCGCGAGAAGCACCGCATTAGCAGCACCTTTTCCTCGGCCCATCCCGTCAGTTCCTCTACATTGTGTGCCAAGCTTTGGAAGGAAAAAAAAAAAAATCTACCAACTCCTCGATCAGGAAGATCATTGAATTTGGTAGGGAAGAAAGTTAGGGATGGGAATTAGGAGAGAGGAAAGGAAGGCTATTATCGTGCGAAGAAAAGTATGGTTATTTTCATCAAGTAAGTGTAAGGTCAGGAGGGGGCAAGAGAGGGAAGTCATAGCGACGAGGAGGGCAAGAAAATGGAACGCCCTTTTTTCCTTCTTGTTCGTTGTCTCGCCTGCATCTTCGGCTTTGCTGTCTGCCCTTCGTGCACCCCGAATAATCTTATTTTTCTCTTTTCATTTCCTCTCTTAGTATTCGGGTCACTGGACCGGACACACTTCACCTCCATCCATCCCATCCCTCCTCAACCACCACCACCACCACCACCCACCACTCTTACAACACACCCCCCCCAATCCTATCCACCTCGCCTCCCTCTTCCACCTTGAACCTTCTCTCTCCCTCCCTTCCCCTTCCCCACACTCTCCCTCAAATCCCCCCCTCTTCCATTTCTTGTTCACGGAGGTTCTCTCTTTTTTTTTTTTTTGCATTATTATCTTTGGGAGCCTCCATTTCATCTTCTGTCCTATTCCCTCAACCTTTTCACCCTTTTTTTATTATTTTTATCCTGCGGTTATTCGAGTGCAACAGCGAACCATCAAACACCTCACTTTTCCCCCGTTTCATTACTACAAACAGCGAGAACCTCCCGGAGCTCTTGGTCAAACGATACTTGAATTGTTACTAGTGGTCTGTTATTATGGATCGTTATGTGGTTATCCATGTGGCCACTACTTGCGATGAGCACGGTGTCTATGTGACCAAGGATTCTGCGGAGGTCATTGAAATCGGTTGGATTCTCTTGAATGCAAAGTCTCTTGAGGAGGTTTGGAACTCTGATGTATCTATTCATTTACGAGATTCCTCTACTGATCGATTTGGTGGCAATTAGATTCATAGGGAGAGTGTTCTTGTGAGACCGGTTAACACTCCCATTACTCCGTTGTGCAGTACGAAGCTCCTCTATCCTTCTTTGGTATCAAATTCTTCTTTCCGAGCTCCCGCTAATGATTTTCTAATGCAGCAAGCCTTACTACGCTTACGTGGGAACATGTGCGGACTGCCGGGTCGTTCAGAGATGCCGTCAATCGGTTTGACACCTTTGCACAGGAATACTTAATGTCGCAGCAATTAGACTTTACGTTCGTGACCTTGGATGCTTGGGATCTTCGAGTTCAGTTGCCCCGTGAAGCTAGAGATAAGGCTGTTGTTCTGCCCCCGTATCTGCAGCATTCCAGGACTTTTGACCTGAGGACCGAATATACCCGATGGCAATCACATCATCCGGAGTCTTTGCCCTTTGGCCCATCCTCTCTGGCTAATATCTGTGCTGCCCTCGAAGTTGAGCCTGTTCAATCGTCAGCTCCGATAAAGCATAATTTGCCCTTCCATCTCCAGGCTTTGGCTCCCGCTTCTCCTCGTAGAGCTATGGAAGAGGCTATCACATTGGCGAGGGTTCTGCGTGGATTGATCAAGAAATCCCAACCCCCGGAACAGCACCCTGATGTTCTAGCAAGGCCTATGGATGCCAGAGCTGATGTTAGAGCCTTTTTGAGTGAAAGAAGTAAAGTTCTTCATATGAGCGGACTGCCGCATGATACCACACAATCCGAGCTGGAAAGCTGGTTTACTCAGTATGGCGGTCGTCCAATAGCCTTTTGGACACTCAGGACCCCGGACCAGCACAAGCCAACAGGTACAGGGTTTGCTGTGTTTTCATCACATGAAGAGGTAATTTCTGCCTTTGACTTGGCCTTTTTTTTCTTTTTTTGCGTTGGCTAATTATTTCTTGCATACAGGCCGCAGAGAGTCTTTGTATGAATGGGCGAGCGTTGAACGAGAAGGCGATTGAGGTTTCCCCTAGCAGCAGTCGGGTGCTTGATAGAGCAGCAGAGATCCTCACACCGTTCCCCCCAAGTAAAAACAGACCTAGGCCTGGGGACTGGACTTGCCCATCTTGTGGATTTTCCAACTTCCAGCGTAGAACTGCTTGTTTCCGGTGTTCATTCCCTGCTGTTCCCGCTGGGCCAGGCCCGGATACCGTGTTTGGCTACTCCGGCTACTCCCAGAACATGGTTCCGCCTCAACCCCCAGCTATGGGGCATGGAGCAGGACACGGACTGCAATCTAGGGCCATGCCAGGCGGTGGGGCGGTGCCTTTTAGAGCGGGGGACTGGAAGTGCGGTTCTGATGGGTGTGGTTACCACAATTTTGCCAAGAACGTTAGTTGCTTGAGATGTGGTGCAAGTCGTGCTGGTGCGGCAGTTGCCGACACAGCATTTCCATCGCCTATGGATGGACCTACGTCTTATGGAGGATTTGGATTGGGGCCAGGACAGATTCTTGGGGGTGGCGCGGGACCTGTTGGAGGTCAGCTTGGAGGAGGCGGTTTCCCTAGTCAGCAATTCGGTGGTCAGCCTAGCAATTTTGGGTTGCCTTCCGGTCTTGGGGGCGGGAGTGGTGCTTTCCCTCCACTGAATACGTCTTTGGGTCCTGGAGTTGGACCCAATTCTGCCGGTCCTTTTGATCAGAGGGCCGCCGAGCAAGCTTTCTCATCTGGTGGAAATGGGCCTAATGGATTATACGCAGGGCTGCCTGATGATCAGGCATTTTCCTTCCTCTCTGGGGGGCTTGGCGGACTCGGTCTCGATGATTCTAGGAGGAAGGAGATCAATGGGGGTGGACGTTCTCCCGGTGCATAAGTTCAAAGTAGTTTACTTTTGTACAAGACGATCGGGTGTTTTTTTTTCTTTTCCGGTATTTGGATAAAAGAAGGGTTGCTTTTAGCAGGGTTTGGAGTTGGGTTGTTGGGAGCGGGTGATAAAAAGCGAAAAACAGCAAAACGAGCAAAAAAAGACAGAAACCTTAATTGTGCAATGGAATATAACGGCTGTATGGGTATGATTGAGTGAACTGAAATGGAAAAAAGCACGGATTCGGATGGGGCATTCATGGGTGGTGTTGGTTGGGTTGGCTACAGGCAAAGATAAAATACTTTTTTTTTTGTTTCCCCATTTTTTCCTTACTATTTTCCTCCTGCTTTCATTAGCTTTCCCTCCACATTGAGTGTACTTTTTTTT
>QLOI01000613.1:0-15481 GCA_003313605.1 Tuber umbilicatum | reverse complement strand
TCTTGTGCGTGTTTCCCCCCACCTATTATACCCATGTTCCCATCCGTGAATAATTGATTTCATGCGAATAGGCGATTTGGGCATAAGAGAAGAGTGGGTGGAACAAAAAAAAGGAAGCGAGAAGAGAAAGAAGGGTAGCATGGCGGGGAGAATATATATCATAAGAATTGCCCTGTCTTGTGCGCCTTCGAGATTGAGAGAGAAATGTCGATCTGCAGTATTTTGTATGGTATAGTTTAGGGAGAAAGGTGGAGGTTATAAAAATTGGCTTTTTTTTTTAAGTTAGATGGGGTATATTTCTGCTTGAATTTTCAGGTTTCTGCGGGTGCGGGGGAATAATAATAGTTGTGGAAAGCATAATTTTGGTCCTAAATGTATTGTACCTGGACGAGCCAGACAGTCTGCCTAAGGCGTAATAGGATATCGGTATTGACAACCAACAAATTATTGGTACCTGGAGGGCAACCTGTCCACCAGTCAGCGGTGTGGGAATGTCTGGGTCATGGTGAGTCACTCGGGGATCAGAATCTCACGCGATTCAGTTCATGGATGGGGGAGAAAATTGGCAGGCGAAAAGATGGGCTTTTGGACCCGATATGAGGGGCCGGGTATGGTGTGCGCTTGGTAAGTAACGTGGAGGTCTGGAACTGGAACGCGTTTCAGCGTCATACTCATGCCGGACGGCAAGTGGAGGTGACCTCGAAGTGACTTTTGGACTTTGATGTGGTCCAGCTCCCGGAGAGGGGCAGAAGTAAGCCGCCATTAGCGTGGCAGTGGCAGGCCCGGGCGCCGGCCAGGACACAACCTGAGCGGCAGGAATTCGGGGATCATCAATTCAAACGAAACAAAAATGTGTCGGTAGCTACTTTCGCCCTTATATAGCACAACAAGTCCGTTTGCACCCCGCGGGCTCGCTCTCACCGACCAGCACGACCACTTCCAAAACCGGACGCGAGCGCTGTGAATCGAATCTGCATGTGCGCTCGTATATTAAAAAAGAAAAATACCGTTTCGGGAGAAATAGGTACAGTATAGGCATCGCGACGGGTCCAGGCGGTACTCCGTCGGTTAAACCTCACGATTGGAATGCTGAGATTACTGTTGGTTTATTATAAATTTACGTCCGCTGCAGGAAATCACGGCCTACGGACCACCCGTTCATGGGAATTCTCTGCTTTATTCCAACGCCTGAGCGGTACCCCTCCACACGACTTCGCTCCAAGTCGGGTGCGAAATAATCCGGAGCGTTCTGGGGTGGTAAAGTGCGCTATAATATAATATCCATGGGGACCTTGTTCTTGATCGGGTTCGCGGGGGTTTGGGAGAGCTGCGTGGGAGAGGTGGGTTTCTTGTCGGAGGACTGCATGTTCCGGTGGGGGTGCGGTCGGGCGGTTGGGTATGCTGTTTTTGGTGTTGCTGGTTGTGGGTTTCTTTTCGAGGGATGTTGGGTGCTGTAGATGTTCGATAGTGGCTTTATCGGTCTAACCTAATCTTCCAGATTCGCCCTGTGAACTCGGTTTACTGGGAAGGGCACTTTGAACCACCCATGTAATGGCCGGGAAGCCAACGACCGTTGCTGATCACAACTTCTCACTCACACCTCTACAGCCTCGCTGTTTAGGAAGGGCGAGGGTTCGGGGGACCGCCGTGACCGGGCTCCCATCGTTTAAGCTACAGCACTTTCTCTGCTCGGGGTTTCTTAAAAGCGGAAAAAAGTCTTGTATTTCTCGATTGAAAGATTCTTTTTATGATCTTAGGAATAACATGTAATTTGAATAACCTCCTTTAACCCCCCGTTGAAATGGCATTGTGACGGAAGCGGCGGCACTCCGGAATGTGATACCCTCGTCCGGAAATACGTACTGTACATACCATAGCATTTGAAGGGTATTAATACGGTACTTTGTGCATTCCGAGTTGTGTGGACCTAAGCCCTAGCCGTATGCAGTCTTTCTGTTTTTTTTTTTTACATGGTCGTTTCGGACATACTGTATAAATTGTCCTGGTGCGGTTTATGCAGCCCTCCTCTCGATACCTCATGTAGGCGTTATATCCGTCCTTGGGTACCCCGGGCCTGCTTGGCCGGCTTTGCTGAGCGGCTCTTTGGGACAGGTCTCCGATTTTCGTTTATCGGTTATGTACCAATCTTCTCTTCTCTTATCTGATGTTTTAACTTGCACTTTTTCCAGGTTTAAACTCTTGCTATATGTGGTGATTTAGTTTTATTGCCTATCTTACAATAGGTTGCATCTTTTTAGTACCAATCATAACGAAGATTTCGTGTTGCCTTATATATAGTATTGTAAACTGCGAGATTTTGTACTTGCCCGTTTTACTCTCACCAAATGAATATCTTTGCAAGCCATGAATTTTATCTATGACGGTTTTCATTATTTTTACCACCCGGGGGTGAATACTATATTGGGAGATGCTGTTTATTCCGGCCGCTATAGGGATGCGAAGACTACACGGCTTTACACAACACGCTTGTATGCCCCATCTGTGTTTTTTCCGGGGGGGTCCGAAAAGCTGTATTAGGAGATCTTTGGCGGTCTGTCCGCTTTTATCATCTCTTCCCTTCCCATGGGAACCGGAAAGCTCCAGTTCTGGTGTGTCTTGACTCCTGTCTCTTTAGCTGCACTGTTCGTATTGCCTATTGGAAGTATTGTGGCCTGTGTAGAGGGATATAATCGAGGGTTTTAGGGGGATGGCGCTTTTGAAAGGAGAGCGTCTGATAGGTCGTGCACATGCAGTGATGGGGCTGCTCGCAATGCCCTTTATAGAGTCTTTCCTCACGGCTTCGGTGGTGGTTTATCCTTGGATCTCGTTTTACGCGCATGTCTTGGGCTCTCTGGGGGTGTCTGTGACGCTGTATCATAGTATATCAGCCTTTGTGGATGGAGTGGTGTGTTTAAGTTGGAGTTGTTTTGGGGAATTCTATGGGGCTATTTGGGTCTTCGCCGCTCGGGTCACTTTACACTTGGCTCGCCTCTGTAATCGCTCTCTGGATGCCATCCCGGAGAGAGCATGGGGTAGATTTTAAGACATCTTTTCGAATCATTTTTGCTCCCAATTCTTGATTCCGAAGTGGGATCCTATTGGGTTGCTCTGATAGGAGAATCACGAAGCGATGGGTAAGTTTATTAAGCCACCGGTAGTTAATATATAGAGTTTATAGAGTGACTTCAATATCGCATCCAGCTCACTCTAGCGAACCAAGCTATTAGGGAAAATTGGGGGGGGATTTAAAATAAGGAAACAGAACCACTACCACCAAAAATAGGCAAGACCACCACAATAAGTCAAAACCTCATGCAAAAAATCAAAGTTCCAAAACCTCCCCCTCCTCCAAGTGCTCAACCTTGGCCTCGTCGTCCTCGGGATCCCCCCACCAGGTGATCTCGACCCCCACCCTCTGAGCCCGAGCGGCAAGATCGACCAAATACTTCCTCAACTCCTCCGCCTCCGTAGCGAGCTTATCCAAGAGCTCCAGGATCCCCTCCTCCCATTCCTGGAACCCCGAATCCTCCCCTTCGAGTCCCTCCTCGACGAACCTGAGCGGTCCCCGCACCAAACCGTCCGCCTTGGCTATCAGTGTCCTCGACTCCTCGCAGTAATACCTCTTGTCCAAGTTCAGGAGCTCGTCCGCGCACTCCCGTATGTTGATGATACGGTCCAGCAGCGCGACCCTGCCCGCTCCGAGACTCTCCGTCTCCCAATAGTGCCGGATTCGCCCGGCGTTGAGCTTGCGCACGAGGGCCATGGTGGTTTCGTTGATGCGGGTGCGACATGAGGCCGCGTTGTTGTAGGCTCTTGTCATCACGGATTGGAGGACGCGGTATTTGTAACCTGTTATCTCGATTTTGGCGGTGGACATTTTTATTTTTGGTTTGAGGGTTTGGAGGGGGAATTGATCTTGCTAGATGTAGGATGATGGTGTGTGAATGGGTGCCTATGGTAGAAGGACTTGACCCAATTCAGGGTGGATTTTAAAAGGTTTGAATTCGAGGTTTGAATTCGAGGTTTGAAATTCAAGCTATCAGATCCCCAGTTGCTGAGTTTGAGAGAGAGAGAGACTGAGGAGCTGTTGAAAGATTGATGTAATAGTCTAAGACAGCCCTTGGGTATGGGACCCTAATTCAAGTCCAGATTGGGGTTTGAAAGTTGGTCTGTATGATACCCATTGAATGGGGACTAAAAGATCAAATTTTTTGGAGAAACTTAATGCCGATTATTTCTGGGAATGTTAGTGACTCCTACGGGAGTCAACTTTTCTTGGAAATCCTCAACAGTCTACTCGGGAAGGGGTACCTATTCCCGTCATGAGGTCTCACTCGAGCACTATGGGAGAACGATGCGGGCAACGGGAGGTGCTTGCATGCCAAATGTCCTCGAAATGGTCCTAATTCTACCGATATGAGGCGTCAGCATGGGTTAGTATAATTCTCGATAGTTCTTGGTTAGAGCGGGGCTGTAAGCAGCAAGATTTCGCCGCTTTGAAACAACAGCACCGAAGTCCAGATTATAGGTCTGCGGTAGAGTATTGTATGAACCGTGGAGGATACACTCAATACCCGTAATAAGCTTTGCATTAACCCAACGCTTTTGCGTGTTTGCCCAAACTCTATGACAGAAGTAGGTAATCCAAAGGTCACGGAATATACAAACTTAGTTTTAACAACCTTCTCTGATATGCCCCGGAATTCCGCAGGTAGGAAGTTACTGCTGTAATTTTTCACAACTCGTCACTTGGCCAGATGGAAGTAGGCCTACCATTTCAGGAAGATACAGAGACTGGTGCCTCATTTTTTTCCTTTCTCTTCGGAGGTAATTACCTAACTTGGTATTCTCGAAATTGAGTACGGGAAGTACTATAGGTAGAACCTGATCCATAGGCTTGCCACTCAGCACCCCCGGTAACGTCGAAATCGTGGAATTTCCCTACGTCATGACAAGCACTTACTAGCGGTATTTGTGCCGACCCGGTATCACAATAGACATCGGCGCATGGCCACTGAGCAGGACTCCTGGATGCGATAGTATGAAGCTCTTCGGAAACGGTGCCCAGGCCACCATCCTCTCCAGGCAATCCCCATCTCCCGGAACCTACAGATGCCCGATAATCGCTCGTTCTAACACGTTGGAGCACGGGATTCGCCCCTAACAGCAGCCCATCAACGAACCGATCCGATGACAAAAGATTCGAAAGCGCGGAGCCCGAGCCGTGCGAACACGGATAAGAGAAGATACAGGGAATGACCGGAGAAGCGCTAACAGAACACGAAGCGGAGCCGGTACTGTACATCCCAAGCGGGTGACATAAAATATCGACTCTAGGATCCCTTTGTGCAATTGAGATGCTTTCCTTGATCTTCTTTCTCCGTTGAGTCCAAATTGGGACTGGTGTGTCCCTCGTTCTTCAGACCGTTTCGGTTGTTCCCTTCTCCCTCTTTGTCCGCTTGTGGATAGTGGCGCGAGCTCGCCTGAGTTTTCAGAAATGGTCAAATAGATAAATAGATGGCTGCCCCTCTTACTGCAATTTTGTTTTGTTCTGCTAAACAAGTTCTCGCGGAATAGTTGTGGCTAAGCTCCATTACTATTCTTCCACGGCGGGGGGAGGCACCACACGCTTCTAACGCGGGTGAGTTTGCATGCTGCTCTAAACTAATGAGATACGGCGCTAAATCTTGTCCCCGTAGAAAGCTGTTCGATGTTATAAATCGCATAAGTCGGCCCTACCAGCCATAATTCAATGCCCGGCCGGCAGGAGGCACAGCGCCCGGCAAAACTCTTGACATTCCTATTGATCTAGAATCACCTAATAGGGCTCCAAAATCCGGTAGGTGATCCATTATGATTACTTGTTGCTTCACGATCACCGAAGAGCTGAGGGGAGATTTGTTTGAATTGGAAAAATCTAATAGTACATGATTTGGCCAGTCGATTACCCAAAGCCTCGCTCCGTTACTTGCGGCATGATGCGTGGCCTTTTCGGTAAAAAAGGCATAAAAATAGGAAAGGAAAAAAAGACAACTAAACCCAGACTTTCACTCCGGCAAGTTTCCACCCCCGAGATCATATTTTTTTTAAAAAAAAATTCCACCTCAAACAGTACGTTGGTATAGCGGTTTTTTTTTTTTTTGTTTTTGTAGATTTGATTTCTGAGAATAGTTGGTAGTATCAAACCCTACATATGAATCCCGTAACTATTAGCACTGCACATAGTCAGGGGAAAAAAAAAAACAGCACAAACCAGAAAGTCCGATCAATCCTCAATTATCCAATCACATTTGCACCTCCAGCAGTGCCACTGGCAGTAGTATCAGTATGGGCATTCCTCCCCCGTGCCTTCCACCTTTCCTGCTCCTCCAAAAGCAGACCAGCAATCAACCTAGTGTTCATGACCCTCTCAACAGCCATAGCCTCCTTGTGAATGGAGTGACAAAAGTAGAGGAGTGAGCTGGAGAGTGGTGCAGACTGCTCATATGTCATGTTCATAATAACCTTCAAAAGGGTTCCTGAAAGGGATCTGGTAATGTCAAGTAAAGACTTGCCTTGGATTTGCATGTCTGCCTCGTCCTGATTGGTAACCTTTATGCTGATATCTGAGATGGATTGGGATTGGCGATCACCCATGTAGAAACCATAAAAGCTTGTACCATATTTTTTCTGATACACTTCAAACTTTGTAAGGAGGCTATCTTGTGCAGTGACAAGCATGGAAAGGATATTCAGATTCTGATCGAGCAGTACTGGATTGGGGTAGTGAATTGGTAGCATTGAGGATCGTTGTTGAACTTGACCTTCAGAGGATTCTCTGGTGAATGTAGCTCTGGTCTGTGCAGAAGCTCTTAGTGGTATGGGAGTCTGACTGACAAGCTGAGACTTCCATGGGTCAGTAGAGGACTGGTTGCATATATGTTTATCATTTGTATTTTCTGCTCTCAATTGAGCCCGAGAGGTACTTTGCTCTGAACCCATATTGCTTGAATTACTTCTGAATTGGAAACCAACCTCCATCGGAGTACAAATTTGTAGGTTATTGCTTGGAGTCTCCATAGGCATAAGTTGAGTCCTTTTTGCAACAGGTATAATAGGTGAGCTGTCCGAAATATATACTATTTCCCTCTTCTGACTAGTGCCTAGTAAAGATGTTTTAGGAATAGTTTGAGGAACTGGTTTGTTTATAACTTGAACAGGATCAACCCCAACTTGATGTCCCTCAAAAACCTGAGCTTGATTGTTGTTAATACTTATTGGAGCATGTGGTTTAGGTAAAGATCTAGAAGGGTTATATTGAGGTATATTAGTGAAGACGTCAGAAATGTACCGGTTTTGCTGAAGGTGCTTGGTAGGGGTAGTAAATTGGTGTACAACAGGTTGAGTGTGAGATAACTGATTATTCTGGTATTGAGAGCTTGCTTGAAACATTAAATTTAAGTTGTTATTTAGGAAGCCACTAGCAGTAGAAGAATTGCTTGATAATGTTTGTTTAGGTATGAGATTGGCTGAAGAAATACCAGCTATACTACCTTGAGTTCCAATAGGTTGAATGCTATTTGAAACAAAAGTATTGCTAGAGTGCTGGATTCCTGTCTTTTCAATTACTGTTGTACTTGCAGGAGTCAAATTTCCAGATATTGTCTGATCCCTTGCTGCAGGAGGTCTCATAATGATTAATCTAGGATGCTGGTATTCTTCAAGGTTGGTTTCAGTTTCAATAGTCTTCTGATACATAGTAGTAGGTCCACTTTGCTGCACTTTAGGCTGGTTGAGAATTTGATTTTCCACTGGCAACTCCAAGTTTGACTGTGTACTAGTGGAGATACTGGATACTTGACAGGTTTTTGGCACTGTGCTTTGCAAACTTGGAGGATGCCGAGAATTAATCAATTGCCAAAAATTTGCAGAGTCCATGGAACTTAGATGAGACTGATTATGAGATAGAAGATTTGTAGTAGTTGGAGAAGAGGAAGAGACTGAAGATGAAACTTGTTGGTCCCTTCTCAAGACTTCAAAATTTGCAGAATCTTTGTAGATAAAAGACAACTCTTTTGAAACTTTAGTCAGAATCGGGGAATTTGTAGCTTGTTTAAAAGAGTTGACAGATTGTTTAGCAGAGAGGATACTTTGAGTTTCTGGAGCTTTAAAAGAGCCACCTCTGGGTATATTTTGATGAACATTTTGCTGGCCAAGAGATGCTCTTGCCAAATCTCCTGCGGCTACTCCCCTATTGTACCAATAGGAGTTTGACTTCTTAGGATTTTCTGACTGATAACTAGAAGTCCCTAAAGCACTGATTGGTAAGGGAGAATGTGAAACTGATAAATTTTCCTGCTCCAATGATACAGGCTGGATCTGAGACTGAGAATTACTCATCCCACTTAGGTAATTTGGTGGTAGTAGAGGATGACTCAGATATTGATTATAAGATATAGTTTCCGGAGATTCTCCTAAGAATGAAGATGTACTGATAGTTGTATTGGTTCTATCCTCATCCAAAGGAGTTTCTGGACTACTCTCTTGACCTTCCATTCCATGGAAGTTATCTGTACCCAAGGTTTATTATCAGACAAAGATTTCATCTGAGGATAAGATAAATTGTTATTTTTTTCTCACTTGGTGTTAAATTAATCCAATCATCTACTCTTGTCAAAACTCTTTCAGGAGTGTTATTGGTAACTCCAATGGTTTCATTTGTAAATGTGGTATTCTGCTTTGGAGACTTGTCATGGTCCTCTGCTGATCCCTGATCAAGATTTATGAGTTGGTAATTCATTGCAATTTTTTTTTTCTGTAACTCTGTAAAGATAGTATATGAGTAGAAGAGCAAGGAATGGACTAGATAGATGAAAAGGATGTCTGACCTGGTCTTATTGTAGAAGTTTTTATGAAGTTTTTTTTGGTGGAGCAAATAATGAAGAGTGGGGTAGATAAAAATAAGAAGTAAATATTATGTGAATGGCAATTATATAGAGTTGTGAGGCTTCCTACTATAGGTAATTCGCTTCGGGGGCCATGCCCTTTTTATACTAGTGTGTAATAGTTTAAGGTAAAATTCAAGTCTACAAGTTAGAAATACTATATTGGTCTTTTTTCCTAATATCACATCTTAAAACCTCTCGCAAGTAAGAAATTCTGTGATAAACGATTAGAGCTGAAGCATAATAGCCATGCCCCTCAAGTGCCCTTTTGATAAACAAAACTACTGCGTACTTTACCTTTCCTACATATTGTCCAAAAAAAAAAAAAAACTCTCCCGTCATGCCAAACAATAATATTGTAGTTGTTTATTCATACAAGATAGTGATAAATAATACTACAGTATCACTAAATGGAGCAGCTCCATACTATGCCTGCCCGGGGGGAATCCAACACCTGAGAGCAGACAAATTCTCCTTATCTTGTTTAACATATCAACCCTCAAATAAAAGCCACTGCCGGTGCCAGCAAGTACCTATCTTTCATTAACTTACTCGTAAGAGGAAATAGAAAAATGAGTAAAAAGAGAGAGATATAAGATCGGTATGATAGCATTCAACCCTTAAGGAGGATAAAAGCCAGCACAACTATACCAGTACCAAGAGTAGGTGCTGGCCCGTATCATCTCTACCTAAAATGCGACCTTGATACCTATCAACTAAACAAGACACCGTAGGCTGTAATGTACAAACAGGGCCACCGCGAGCCGAGTGGGCCCGGAATCTCATCAAGAAAGCACCTAATCATACAGCTTTTACACGCGCGGCCCAGCACTCAGAGCTTCAAACCTAAGCTCCCACCCCCCCGCAGGGGTGCCCATAGGAGAGATCCTTAGCAGTACTTCATTTTAACACCAGGAGTGCTTATCGATCACCCACCTGCAGAAGTTCACGGGGTCACTGTTGCTGCCGTACATTTTAGCACCAAACGAAAAACTAAAGACCGCTTCAACCTTCTATGACGCATTATGTGAGGGGGAAAAATCACCTATTAAAATTTCACTGACGTATAACTCAGGGTTAATCTTCATTGTCAATAGCTTACAGACGGAGGCATCGGCCTCTCCAACTCCTAATAGGGCCTACTCGAGGCGGCGAGATCGTATACACAAACTATCACTCGTCAAGAACGAGAGAGGGCATTCAGGAAGAAACGGTTCTCAAGAGAAGAGTCACGGGCGCGGTGGGCCACGGTAGAGGATTGTTTGATAACCGCCACTTGGTTAGCACTAAATTTTGGGGAGTATGGAGCTAACCCATGTAAAAGATGCTCTCTCCGACTAGGCGCCCGTAGAAGTCTGATCACTGCACCAACCCTTCCCTCCCGTCCCAAAGGCCGCAGCCTCTCAGGAAAGTGTGTCCGGATGTGCAGCTTGGTGGAAATCCATAGTGGTGTTCAGTGCTCGAGTAGTATGATACTTCCCCCATAGATTTTATGCATTCACCTGTTATCACGGCACTATGACCGACTGCCGGTACCCACAAGCAGTACCATTACCCCGCACCGCCAGTGCTGCATTAGCTCACTTCGGATCTACCGGCACTTGAGCAATAGATGCCTGGCGCTTATTGGTTGGATTAGATTTTATTGATTAAACCCCTGTATTCCTACTCTACTCGAGCACAAACTTCCATGCAACAAAATGTAGCACCACGTAAAGAGGTTGAGAACGACATCTATATTTATCCCTTAGCAAGATAGCAAGGTCAATAATTTTCCGCACCCCAACTCCCTGACCAATCCGCCCAGAACTACAAAACATTATCTATTTATCTCTTCCAGCGATCTTGTTGAGGAAACCTTCAAGCACAGATTTCTTCAACCCCTCGGATTCGTCCACACTGTCAATTAACCCCTTAACCATTGCGATACTCTTAGCTTCGTACCGCCTATAATGATCTTCAAGCCCCAACTCAAGATAAAGGTCCTTGACCTTCTTTTCCGCCGCCGCATTCTTCTGACCATAGTTGTCCTCCAAAAGTTTTCTCTGCTCAGGAGTCACAAGTTCAAGCGCTTTGTTCACCAACCATCCGCACTTGTTATCCATGATGTCGGTACCGATCTTACCAATGTAGTCAGGGTTACCGTAACAATCAAGAAAGTCATCCTGAACCTGGAAGTATTCACCGAGGGGAATAAGAACATCGCGAGCACGGGTTAGGTTTCCTGGCGTGGCAATCCCAGCTTGATGCATGGCAAGAGCAACTGGAAGGTAAAAGGAGTAGAATGCGGTCTTGTAGCGAACGATGAAGTAATACTTGTCGTAGTTAAAGAGACTCAGGTCAATAGTATCTTCGGGAGACGCAAGAAGGTCCACGAGCTGACCAAGTTCGGTTTTCCAGGTGACCTAGAGAAAGTGTTAGCATTATCCGGCATCAAAAGGAGAATGGTTGCTGACATCGTGGAAAAGCTCGACAAGGTCGATGTAGTAGTCGGTTCCTTTGAAGTATTTCTTTAAAAGAATGTAGATGGATGATTCGAGGAGGAAGGAATCATTGATAGCAATATTCCCAACACCTTCCTAAACATTCATGTCAGCTTTGACATAGAAGGTTTATGATAAATGTTAGGCCATTACCATCAGGTACCAGCAGGGGGAGCCTCGGCGTGTCTTGGAACTATCCATTATGTCATCGGCAACGAGGAACATCGCTTGAAGCTATATTGAAAAGAGGTTAGTTGGTATAAGCGTCAACCTAGGACTGGGAGGGATAGCCAACCAATTCAGTGCACCATCCGAGAATTGCACTAAGTTTGTATTCAGCGAGACTGAGGGTTTCTTTGCCCACGAGGAGACGGTAAGTGTCTGGAACAGTCATTCCACGATTGTACTTTCCACCAAGGGTGTTGTGGAGAAAGTTCTTCAACCAAGATAGTCAGCAATCGAGGTCGTTTCAGTTGATCAACAGCGGAAACGATGGGGTTGAAAGATCAGAAAAAAAGGGGGAGGAGGGGTAACAAACCCTCTCGATCCATTGGACGGCATTCTCAGAAATCTGAGTCTTCCTAACCTCAGCTATCAATTCAGGGACAATGACATTAGTGAAGACTTCTTCGAATTGCGGACGAGTTGTAGCCATGTTTGTATCGAGGTTAAAGAATCCAAAGGGGAAAGTGTTGAAAGGGGGGTAAAGGCGGTCAAGGTAGTAAACACTAAGGCAACCGGCAAAAGGGAATTGGTTGTCTTCGGGTGGAAGTTTATCGACTACTTCGTCGATGGAATAGTAGAATTTGGAGGGTATTTTATAGTCTTTACGTGAACAGGAAAGAAGAAAACGGAAACGGATGAAGTCGGAGAGAAAGGGGGGAGAAATAGGGCGGTGTGGTGATAATAGGGGAGAGGAAGAGGTAGCGGTAGCGGTGGTAGAGAGCTTGTTCCAACGATTTTTGTGGCGGAGTAAGGGTAGTAGGGAAATGGGTAAGGTGAAGGGGGATCCAACGGTAAATTGGCCATTGCTAAAAGTGGGCAGATCGTGACCGGCGCTACTCGTACCGCTGTCTTGATTGAAATGGCTATTCCGATGCGCATTCGCGCCCCTGCGCACTCCTCTGCGATGTTGTGAGTTCCCCTGGACGATCTGGCGGAACAGCACCATTAAGCTAGGGTTAAGGGGAAAGGGGGAAGGAAAAAAACAAAAAACAAAAAAAAACAAAGGGTTTGTTTCAACCGGAGAGTAGGCCAACTTCGGCAGGGGCACGTGATGGGGTGAGCCTCCAAGAACAGACCCAACAAACTCACTCTCCACTCTAACCGCCTAACAAACTCTCCAACGATTTGATACCGGTATGATACCTTTTCTCCACCACAACCCAACCTCACGCTTGACAAGAATTACCGGTATTGAGAGGAATTCAGGAGAAGTGTCCACTATCCCAACCCTTCTTACCTGCCAGCATCCATTACGCTACAGCTGCGGGGCCAACACATAGCAAATCACATCACATCGAAGGAGAGGAGTCTGGGGCTAGGTTTAGGGCAGCACATAAAGAAAAGAAGAAGCAAAAAGGTTTGTGTCACTATCGAAGGGGAATACCGTAAGTGAGCAAACTGGTAGTGAAATCACCGGCATAATCTCACCTTTTTGTTCTCGGGCACTTCTTCCTCACCCCGCAATTGTTCTGACAGGGCCCTGCAGGAACAGGCTTGCATATCGATAAGCCTGACCTCAAACACATCCTTCCCGCTCATCCTTTCGCCAAGCTGGATACATGATTAGTCAATCAGCAATTCTTCACGCCAGCTTTCCTCATCTCTGATTGCTATACCCAGTCTTTGTCCACCATGGCTACAGAAGTTCCAGATCCACACCAACTGCACACAGCTCTGCAGACGGCAGTACTGAAATGTTCCGAACGGTGCCTTTACCAGGCAGCCAAGTGGTGAGCCGTATCCGACCCGGTCCATAGTCTCCCAATGTTTACCTAACGCCTGGTCCCAGGGCAGCAGAGGCCTTAACATCTATGCCACCTCTTGTTCCGCAAAACGATACACCTCTCCCGCAAACCTACCTCCATCCTACCTCCTCCTATGAGAAAGAAGCTGGATTGCAAGCAGGCGAGCTCTCAACATACTTGTTATCAAAATCTTACTTTGATGTTCACGAATATGACCGTTCATCTGCGGTTTTAGCGAACTGCAAGTCGTCCAAATCACGCTTCCTGCACCTTTATGCACAATACATTGCTGGTGAGAAACGCCGTGATGAGGAGAGCGAAATGATACTGGGGCCTCTAGATACAGCAGCTACACAAAATCGCGAAGTGCAGAGCATCTTATCAATTCTAGAAGCGATATTCACGGAGAAGGGGGACGATATCAACGAGGACGATTCCTGGTTATTATATCTCTACGGGATCGTACTACTGAAGCAAAAGAACGAGGACGAGGCTCGGGCATCATTTATCAAGAGTGTGAACTTATACCCATACAACTGGTCAGCTTGGCTAGAATTGGGCTCAACACTGGGAAACCTCGGAGATGTTCGTGTTGATCATCCCGCTCGCGAAAATTTATGTATCTGACGAGAAACAGCTAAACAATATTCTCCAATCCCTCCCAAACAACATAATGACAAACATCTTTGTCCTCTACTCGAACCAAGAATTATACCAAACCTCCGACCCCGTACACGCGCAACTAGCCGACCTCCAAACCATTTTTCCGACCTCCGCCTTCCTGAAAACCCAACGTGCACTCCTCTACTACCATGCCCGGGAATTCGACGAAGCAGAGGCAATCTTCGACTCGATCGTGAAGGCAGACCCACACCGCCTCGACTGTCTGGACCACTACTCCAACATTCTATATGTAATGGAACGAAGACCAAAACTCGGCTTTATAGCCCAACTCGCCAGCGCAACTGATAAATTCCGGCCCGAAACCTGCTGTGTAGTAGGCAACTACTACTCTCTCAAGAGCGAGCACGAAAAGGCCGTCATGTACTTCCGTCGTGCACTAACACTCGACCGGGGCTTTCTGAGCGCATGGACATTGATGGGGCATGAGTATGTTGAAATGAAGAATACACACGCTGCTATAGAAGCATATCGCCGCGCCGTCGGTACCTACCCCCCCTTCTCATCCTCCCAAGTAAGGTTTACCTAACCCAAGCATAAAAGACGTAAACCGCAAGGACTACCGCGCCTGGTACGGCCTTGGCCTCTCCTATGAAGTTCTAGAAATGCACTACTACGCCCTCTTCTACTTCCAACGCGCCGCCAGTCTCCGCCCCTACGACCCGCAAATGTGGCAAGCAATGGGCAGTTGCTTCGACCGAATGAACCGCCCCAGCGAGGCCATAAAAGCCTACAAACGCGCACTCATATCCCCGACAAACACATCCCCGGACACGGCAGTGCTTTTGCAGATTGGGCTCATGTTTGAAAAACTGAATAATCAGAAAGAGGCCTCCAGGTGGATGGAGATGTGCCTCAAGGAGGAGGACGAGAATTCCGGCGTCACGCAAGCGACGAGCAAAGCTAGGATGTGGCTGGCCAGATGGGAGTTTGTCAATCAGAATTGGACGAAGGCGGCCGAGTATGCAAATGAGCTCTGTCAGGATGGGCAAGAGATTGAGGAGGCGAAGGCGCTTGTGAGGGATTTGAGGAGTCGGATGGAAGTTGGGAAGATGTAGCAGCAGTAGTGTAGTGCTTTCCCCGTCAGAATGGGAGGGGGGGGTTGTATGATAGATGTCGGTAGTTTAGCTATTATAATATTATAGTCGTAGAAAAGTTGCTAGTAGGGTACTAGTTGTGTAGATAAATTACATTTTACCCACCTTATCTATCGAAGTTCAATCCTCGCTCCATGACCTTCACCTCCATATCCATCCTCATCATCCTCATCGTCGTCGTCATCCTCATCGGCATCATCATCATCGGCATCATCATCCTCATCCTCATCTTCGGAGCTCTCACTACTCTCCTCCACCCCCTCCCCCCTCCCAACCCTCCTACTAAATTCGTCCTCCTCAGCCTCCCCATCACCATCACCATCCCC
>QLOI01000610.1:0-15108 GCA_003313605.1 Tuber umbilicatum | reverse complement strand
CCCAGAATTGTGAGCTAGGATTTGGACAGAGGGTAGAGTTTGTGGGTGGGGATGACGTGGCCCCGTTCACAGTTGAGGAAGAGGAGGTGGCGGTGGCACGGGTGAGGCTGCCAGGTGTGGCTGATTCGGTGGCTTCTTCGGAAGTGGCTGATGATAACATGTCGGTGGCTGAGGAGGAGGTGGCTGAGGTGGCGTCCTCCGCTGCGGCGGTGCAGGCGCCTGGCCCCCCGAGGGGCGAGCCCTCTGTTGCTTGGACGTTAGAGGAAGGGAAGAGGAAGAGGAGGATGAGAGAACGCCAACGATGGTTGGCAAAGAGGAGAGAAGAGCTGGAGGCGGTCCGGAAGGGTATGGTTGTGTTCCGGGCGGGGAGTTTTGTGAGAGGCGGGAGGGAGATCCCGCGGGAGTTTGTGAAACAGGATGGGGATGAGGATGTTGTTGTGCCGACAGGCCCTAGGTTGGGTTCGCCGGGCATAGGTAGGGGTATAGGAGCGGTAGGAGGGGTTCCTCGGGGTCCCGGGGGTGGGGGTTTTGGTATTTGTAGGGCGTTTGGTTGTGGGCGGAGGTATGAAGCGGGTGGATCATGTCATTTGGGAAGGCGGGGTTAAGTTTGTGTTGTTTTTATTTTGGGTATTTCCCGTGCGTGGGTTAAGCGAGGTTGGTGGATGGATGGTTTTCCTTTATCAGGGGGTGCTGCTGGGAGGCGCTGGATGGGGTGACCCATCCGGGGGATCTGACTTTATCTCAGGTTGTTGCAATCGGCTCTTGGTGGAATATCTTGGTGGGGGAAGGTCGCTTGCAGTGACCCGACCGTGGATTCTTGGGGGTGCCCTCGACTCGTTAGGGGGTTATTACGGAAGACTTGCGTTAGCGAACAGAAAACCGTTTATATTTGTTATTAGCTAGTTGTAGTTGACGATAGTTAGTACAATTAAAAAGTTTAAAAAAAAAAAAAAAAAAAAAAAAAATGTCACGGTACTGTTCAATTTAGCTAGAACCTGGTAGGAATGTATAGTATATAGACAAATTTAACTGTCTGTTAACCGCCAGAAAATTCCTAGTATCAACAACTACACACCCCCATCAACCTACCATCATGAAAACCCAAAGGGAAAATAAAAAATGCCAATACATGGTAGAAATTAATATCTGGTATACCATCCATCAGCCTTAATAATTGGCTCTATTCTACATACCACTGACCCCGTCAAAGTATCACAAACCTTTATGCACAGAAGTTGCCAACAATAGGTAATGGCCTCCTCTATAGCATTTTTTACCTCATTAACAGATCCCTTCATGAGCAACCGCTCACAATAGTGCTCATGAGACTAGTCTTTTACCAGGAACCAAACATTTCCAACTAGATTCAGTTCAAGTAAATAGATAGAAATATTCATAAGAGTAATTCTATTCCTCATGCGCCATCACCTGAAAGTCATATGAGTCTTAGCATTATCACTAATCAAAAATACCTCTTTCTCACCAACTGTTCTCTGATATTCTACTATATCCCTAGAAGGTTAAAATAATCACAGATATCAATAATTGACTTTCTAGTGATTCCACTTCTAGTTGTAAAAAGATCAGGAAAAGCAGGTAAAAAAAGACCATGAGCTTGACCATAAAAACAACCAGTCATTATCTGGCTAATATTTCTTGCTCCTTTCCTAGTAGTAGGTTCAATACCATTCTTATTCCACTTTTCCTTTAAGTATCTAAATATCTCTTTTCTTCTTTTCTCTTCCTTCTCACTACAGCCATCTCATTTCCCTACATCGTTCTTCTTCTCCATATACTCCTTGTCTAATTCCTATGAGCTAATACTGGTTCTAATTTCCTTTGAGCTAGATCTTTATCCAAATGAACCCCCTCTTGTACTATCTACTTTCTAAGATGCTTTTATATAAATCTTTGCTTAACTGTCTTAGTGAAGATATTAGGATCCACTGTTTCAGCAATCTCAGAGTAGCTGATATGGTAATCTTTGAGAGCTTCCTCCACCATAGCAACCACTTGAAACTTAGTAGTTTTAGAATGTCATCCTTTGCCCACATTCACCATTACTTCTTGATTGTCCTTTGTAATTGTATTTTTGACAGTTATGAGGAGAATGTCAAGGTAGTAGGAAATTTGCTGATATGATCTGAGACTCACTTAATCTGGCAGTTTGCCCTCTTTTAAGCTTGGCGGGGTCCTTGGAGGGAATAGGTTTTTTAGAATGACCGCAAAGAATCGAAAGTATAGTATATTGATCAAAGAACCAAGAAAATTGGATTGGTTTTGATTGATATAGGGCAATTGCTTCAGGTGAGTGGTATTAGAGGTGCAGGACGGTGAAGAGACGTACATTGCCATTAATCATGGATGTGCAGGTAATTTTTTCCAAAGTTAATATTTATACTATTGAGAATAATTTAATTAAAAGCAGAGTATGTACAACATTAGTTGTTACCAGGAAAACGAGTGGGAAGGATGGTAACAAGAGAAACCCATTCTTGAGATAGAGGATTTTTATAGTTCTTTCAAGTAAATCAACTTCTCCATAATAGTAAAAAAGTTTAAAAATAAAGGAATTTGATTATAATTTTATTAAGTATACCAAATATATGATTTAAAAAAAAAATAGGTAAAAAGGTTTTATTTACATTTATCAATAAAAAATGGCTAGCTCCTAATGTATTTGTTGCATTAAGCATACCAGGTACTTATAACTACAATTGCTAATCTGAATATGCTGTCCTCTACCATTTCTATCGAGGCATAAACCCACCAGTTTAGTATGCAGATGACTACAGTTAGTCGTCAGAAGTGTTCGTGATCTGAGATATGTTTAATTGGAGATTGTACCATACTGTGCCATGTGGTGGGGTAGTAGTGGGGTATCTAATGAGTGAGTGCATGAGTGCGTGAGTGCTTGAGGAAACTAACGAATAAGGGAATGAACAACCAAAGAATTAATACGATCCTGATTATAATAAATTAATTAAATGCTGGAAATAGGAATAAAAATAGCTAGTACTTTGTATAATCTCCCCTGGCTTCCAGAACAGCAGCTACTCTTTCAAGCATTAATTTCCACAACTTCTCAAAAAACTCCTCAGGAATTGTTTCCCAAACAAATAGTATTACTAGTACCAACCTCTTCTTAACAGCTTCCTTTCCTCTTAGGGTGTCTGCAATCCTGTGATACTGCTGGTGCAAGCGCTTTTCAAGCTCAACCCATACATATTCAATAGGATTTAAATCTGGTGACTAAGGAGGATGTTCCTCCACATCAATACAGTTTCTCTCCAACCAGTCCATAATACAATAAGCTTTTTGCACAGGAGAATTATCCTGCTGAAAAAGAATATATTGCATAACAAAGGATATCATTTGGTGAATAACATGAAAAAGATTCCTTCATAAGAGCCTAACATACCTGGTCTTATCCACATTTTAAGTAATTGGAACCTGAAAACCTTTCCTCTTATCCCAAAAGCAGCCCCCAACCATAAGCGAAAGTCCCTTATCCTTCTCCTTTGGATGAACACAATCTGCCAACCACTTCTCTCCAGGCTCTCTGAAAATGCATTACTGCCTTGGATCCTTGGATTTCTCCACACTGCACTCCTCACTCCAAATGGCTCTTTTAAAATCCTCCATTGTCTTGTTCCTATGAGCTGTAGCCTACTTTAATCTCTTAGCTGCATGCTCAGGTTTGAGCTTAGGCCTGGATTTGGCTAGCCATTTCTTAATATTAGCCTCCCTGAGTATTCTATACACTATTTTTTTTGATATTCGTTAGTTAGTTATATCCCATTACTCAGGGTAGCACCAATGCAGGAGGTATTACTCGTAGAAAGAGAAATGCCCGACCTATGTTTATTCCTCAAAGTGGATCTGGTCATTTTCCAGTTGTTTTTGGCTGCCAGGACGATTGTGTAACTATGCTGATGGCTAAGAACTGGGGTACAACAAGGGCAAGGAAGGTTTTTCTGAGATTGACGCTTACATGCATGGGCTAGGAAGCTCTTAATTGTTGTCCAAGGCTCTCCAATAAGTTGAGTAACAAGTGCAATATTCCGGAGGCAGCAGAATAAGGCAATTATCATTCTCTTTTTAACATTAGTCATCTCCCTTTGCTGTGTTTTTGGTGTTCAGATTTCTTTCGGTACAGAAGGTTTTGCATATCCAGGAAGCTAAACCATGATTAAAAGAAGAATTAATTGAAAATGGGGGTTTGTTAATTGTGGGTTATGATTGGGAGTACCAGTGACATCTTGTCGTGATACTATTTACTTTCACTGTCGTGAGCAGTTACGATCAACTGAGATCTTGCATTTTTGGCAAGGTAGCTGACTAAGAAATCATGAACACTTCTGATAACTGACTGTATAAACTAAAAAATTGCATTCAATTCAATTCTAAATTTTACTCTCTCTTGTCTGATGTACCCAGCCATCTTCCTATACCATCTTTTCTTTTCCAGACATCTTATATCTACATTTTTCATTATTCACCCTTCATCTAATAATATTCTCTTTTACCTCCAGCTGCCGGCCTACTCTAACATTTCCTTAAATCTAATTCACAATTTCCTTCTTGCTTGTAGGATTAGCTGGATCCTATTTACTTTCAATGTGTATCTTCCTGTCCGCATTCAGTCTACTGTATTGGTCAGCCCCTCTTCAGAAATCTACTAACACTTTATTTCTTTCCTAGTATCCTCCTTTCATCCACCATATATATGTTTATCATCTGGTCTATCTCTAGTCCTATCCCCCTTCTAACCTCTGTTGTACTCTATATTTCATGCAATTCAATTTATTCAGGTTTTCCCTCATTTCCTCTAATCTCTTTGGTCTGCTTTATTTGTGATTCTAATTAATAAATTTCTTCCAACGTACCAAGATAAATCCCTCCATCTCTATACCTGCAGTTTACTAGTTACTGTAATAAAAAAATATTTTCTATCTTGGGTAGTATAATCATGTCTGGGCTCTGAGCATATTACTTTTATTCCAAGTACTACTACATCCTGTGCATTCTGGTCTCTGTTGTAACTAGTTTCTACAAACAGGTAATTTGAAGTTACCATACTGGACTATGTTAGAGCGAGACATGATATTGCATCAGACCTACATCCAGAGAGTATCATAGCATCAGGCCAATATCATGAATCATTCTGATACCATGATTACTATTTCCGGGAATGATGATGTAATATTATTTTTAATTACTACCTCTGTTAGTATCTTTACAAGAACTACTTTTAGCTAAATCCTAGTAGGTTATACTACAGGCTAGCTGATTTTATTATTTAAAGCAGAAATAAGAAATTATATGCTATACAAGATTGAAAGCACGAAATTGAACGTACATTTGGCTAGGAGTCTGAGTAATAGTAATGTATAAGAAATAGATTGGTCAGGTAGTGACTTGGAAAGTAACTTCATTACCTGCTTCAAACCATACAGAATGCTCTTGGATTACACAACCTATTACCACTATGTTAGTTCCCACACAGCATAGATCGACAAGATACCAGCTTTCCAATAGTATGTAAAACATCTACCCACTACCAGTATTAGTAGAGATCCAGTTACAGCCATTTAGGAAGATAGTAGTTATATCAACCAGGTACTGATTTTATGTCAAATTCTTTAAGAGTCCTATTAACGCTATATCCAATACTATTTAGGATATGTCTACCTAATGCTAGCTTTCCAACAGTGATTGACGCATTTATAGGATACCAGTATTGGTTTAATTATATCTCATTGAGCTGGTAGTAGTTACGTTAATGAGTTTCTGGTAAATTCTGGTAAGGTTCAAAATTAAATATGATATTTCTCAAGTTTTATTTTAACATCTTGTATGATTCTATAAAGTATGAATCTACACAATGCCAGCTTTCTAGCACTATCGTGAAGGCCCAATGGCTGGCAGTATTGATGGATTAACACCTCTTTATGAAGGTTGTGTTTATATTGATGAAGTTCTGTGACTGGTAATTAACTTAGAGCTCAATGGGATAAGGTTATAGGTTTGTCATTTGGTAACTGGAATGGAGTATTATCAGAAAGGTTTTGTAATATTAGTCCTAATCTGGGTTCATTAAACTACTAAAGATATAATAATCAAACAATAAGAATATAATATATTATATTGATAAGATTACGTCTCTATTACTTGTTGCTTTAATAGCTGGTAGGAACTTTTATATTTAAATCCTGAATGAGTTCCTGCAGCTAGTACATCTGGTTGATATACTTAATAAGTATCTTTCTAATAACTGTTTACCTTAATATTTTATTTGGTCTGAGTACTATTACTCCTAGACCCTAAGAACTACTACTTCACACTTGTTCTTTAGGCCATAATTAACTTTTTCTTCCTGCGGGTGTTACAGTCAAAAGCTACTGATACTCTTGCTATATGAACTTCATCAGCAAAAACAAATCCTGCATCTGGTGCATGAGTACTACTAGTATGTCCTGATTTGGACTTGTATAGGGAGTATATTCTCTGCATCCTGTGCATCCGAAGTTGGGTTGCAACCACTACCATTGTCTGATACATCTGGAATGTGGTAAAAATGTCTAGCTACCCTTGGTATATCTAGGGGTGAAAATCTGTAGACTAATACGCCCAGAGTCAAATAATGAAACGACAGTGTATCCTGTACTTCCTAAATCCACTTTAGCCCTATCGTGCTTCTAGACTTGTATGCTTGCCAAGAGCCAACCCAGCTCAATCCTAGAAAGTCACATTCCTGTAATTTGAATTCTATATATTAACTACGGTGGTAGTAATAATCTTCTATTTTCAGCTCTTCATGATTGAAAGAGTGAAAGAAGACCAATTTTACAGACTGAATCCAATCAATATTTCCTCGATAACAACTGCCTGGATGTGATACACACTTCTTATCATTCATATACACAACACACCATCTACAATCCCATACAACATACAGGATACAACACTACACAACAAACGACACCATGTAACACATAAGACCATACTTCTACCAGCCATATCAATATCACAATTTACTACGACGGGATTGGGTTCAGGGGTAGGCATAAGTTGCAGGCACTTCCGGATCAGGGAGAGTGATTAAGTGAGAACTAAAACTTGTTAGGAAGGTTGAGAGATGAATAGTAAGGACATAAGAAAAAAAGAAATTGGTGTTAAATAAAACAAATCTAGGTATGGAGAAAGACAAGTGTTACGGGTAACCAACTCAGACCTCAGTAAAGTATGGTAGAGCGTTAAGGTGTTCCATAACAGGGAAATGTCAGGAAGGACTTGAAATCGTAATTGGCTAATACTCGGTTCGCTAAAACTACTAAGAGTTTGAAGTGTAGGTAATAACTTATTATATTGATAAGACCTCATCTCCATTGCTGCTTTAACTAAATAAGTAGGGAGGAACTCTTATATTTATATCCTGTATGAGTTTCCGTGGCCAATATATCTAATACCTATACTGACTTGGTACTTCCCCAACAATTACTCATCTTTCCTCTTATCAATCTGAGTGTGAAACTCGTAGACCCTGAATACTTCTCCACTTTTGGTCATTTAGCTAAGATAACTTTGTCTTCCTGAGGGTGTGCAAGACTACGCAAGTTAAATGCAATTAATGCCTTTCCCATATGAACTTGGTTGGAAATATGCCGCCAAATATGAACATACCAGTTGTTCCTCTGTTATTGAGATGATCAGTCGCAATATCAGACTCCGGTGACAATGTAGAGGCATGACTATCTTGTCTTCACGTAAGAGTTTGTAGGATTAGTGCTCCATTACTTCTTTGATTTGGCTAGCGAGATATCCTTACAGCTACGTCTCCTCAACTCTTGTCCATTCTTGCAGACCTACGACTATTCGTAGTTGGTCAACGTGAAGCGCAATGTCCTAACGTTGTTCTTCCGTTTCCTCTATTCATTCAGGTACGTTCTTTATTGTACACTGGATTCCAGTTATATGAGCAGTGCTCACTACCCGTCTCATATATCCTGTGAACATCTTCCAGTCAGACGGACAGTGATGATGTATCGGGTGTTATGGTGAGGCCGTCAATTTTGTGGTTTTTGCTGGTAGCAAGCAACTATAGATGGTACTGCAGGTGGCGTCCAGGCCCTTTATGAGGGCCAGTGGGGAGTGATGAAATTGCATATACCTAACATGAGCTCCCTCCTCCGAAAGTTCATCTCGAGTCTTTCTCTGTTCAATTTCCTTTATTTCTTATAGAACTCAGTATGGTAGGGTGAAAACCCTGCTGCGTTGACTTGGCCACAGCAGGAAAACCTTTTGTACTATTCTACCTCTGCCCTGTCTGGCATTTCTGGATTTTCTCTATGAAAACTCTACCGATTTCGGAGCATGTTCCATGCTCTTGGGTGGCCCCCAAGTGTTCCAATCCTCTGAACAACCTTTCCACTTCACAAAATACCTTAGTTCGTACATGCATACATTGTACCCACGAACCTTCCCAGTGTATAAGGGTATTTCACTCTTCAGTATTTTTTCCACCTCCCACTCCCAGTTTCCCATTATCCCCTCAGGGTCTCGTGTGTGTTGTTCTCCTCCTGCACAAATTGATTCTTGGTAGAGTTCTAGTAGCAATACATGGAATACTAGGTGAATATAGCTGAGATCAGAAATACTTAGTTTGAACGACAAGAGTGCTCTTTTTTCTAGGACTTTGAATGGTCTATAAAGTTTAGGAATTAGTTTTTTAGATAGTTGTTTGGAGCAGAAGTCTTTTGCATTCAACATTGCCTTGTAGCAGTAATGGGGGCTCCCAGTGGGAAGATGGATCCAAGGATGCGGCTTTACCGAAGCTTTCTTTGTACATGAAATGAAAACAAAATATGTAAGAGAGAAATCCTTAATGGTGAAGCTTAATATTATTAAGCTGTAGCTTTACTCAATAAGTTCTTGAGAGGATAGATGATCGTCTTAGGAGAAGAGGCCTCACATATACTCAAGCAGAATTATAGTGCCAGCTCCTCGCTATCACCCCTGAGCTCAGCACCATCATGAGCATGCCCATCTCCTCTGGGCCTTGGGCTAACATTCCACCAAATGTCAGCTGGTTCCACTAGTTCACCCTCTGGCATCAAGTGTTCATTCTGCATCCTGATGCATGCATTCAGCTGCAGGAGAAAACGTGGCATATCTTTGTCCTATTAGTGGTGAACCAACAGGTAACTGATAAGCAAGTTTAAAATCGATCTTACAGTCCCTTATGAATTCGTCTATACAAGTCCTGTAGACTACTTCGCAATGGTATCACTATGTTCTGCAACTCTATCGTCTTCTACTGCCTTCGACACGATAGCTTGGTCTACGGACTCCTGTGATGAGGTACTGAATCTATTGGCTCATACGGGCGATACTTGTAGCCACTGACATTAACTACGTCTATCAAGACAAGACTACTACAATGTGGAGTTTGCTAACAACCTCCTGACCTCTTACAGTCTTTCTGAAACATTCCGGAGTCTATGGTCTACTACTTAACTGGAGGCCTGCCTGGCTTCCAGTATACCTTACACACCTATCACTGTGGGCTTATAAGTATCAGTGGTGGATGCACTCAAGAATAACCTTTCATGTAACCATGCAATTGCCCCTTGCTTCCTCAGATATCCTGCGAACAGCTTTCAGTCGAATGGATGGTGACGACATATACGGTATTATATTGCTGTCTTCAATCATAGGCTTTTACTAGAAAACTATTAACTACCTTTCTGTTGGCCCATGACGCATTGTCTGTACATCAGGGCCAGAGGGAGATGCTGGGCTCAGATTTTCCAATGTTTGCCCAAGATCAGATTTTCTTCGGTTCATAGCTTAACAGGGGATTACACGGTTGAGCCTAGATTTGAACGTCCTGTATAATCTCACGTAACAAACATTCCTATGACTTCCTTCTGAACTTCGCGTAACCTTTTACCCTCAAGGTAGGGTAACTCCTATCCAAAAGTAGGCTAACTACTATGCCAAGGTAGGATAACCATACTACTTAAGGTAGGGTAACTTGCTGTTGTTTGCGGAGATCTTTGGAGTCCACAGCGGAGACCTTTCCCTTTCTCCCCTGTATATCTTTTTCGTTTACAGCCCTTCTATTACCACTTGCTCAGTTCACATGGTAACCCTTTGGTGGAGTTACTAGCCTAGCCTAACTGTAACCCTTCCAGGATCTGGTATGGGATAAGACTAAGTCTACTGTAAGATCCAGCAGGGTTGTTACAGTCGCTTATTTTTCTATCTGGTTGTTTCTTTACTCTTTTTTCATAGTATTTCCTCATGGCTTCCCTAGTATGTTCCAATATCTTGGCTGCTTTGTTGGTATATCATTTTTATCCCAGGTGCATATATCATAGCACCTGGATTTTGAGCTTCCTCTTCTTTCCTCCCTTCGGTCTGTGGGTGGAATCCATAATTTTCCAAAAAGTTGTGACATTTTGAGGGCATTGGTAGCCGAGTTGTTGTATTCCTGTTCTGCTGGTACCAATTGTCCTGATCGTAATTGACCAAATTATGTTGGTAACCTTCCAGCACTTGGTTGGTCCCCTACGTTTTTCTGTCCGTTTCTGTATGGTATGCTGCAAACATTTCTCGTTTCATTCCCAATAGCTTCCACTATGATTCCCAAAATTCTCCCGAAAACTTTGCGTCCATGTCCGCTAGCATCTCAGTTGCCAATCCATGAAGTTTCCATACTTCCTGTAGAAAAACCTTGGCCACATCCTTGGTGGTTGCATTCTCGTGTAGTCTGATAAAATAGGCCATTTTGGTAAATCTGTCTACGAAAATTATATTTTGTTTTCGCGCTTGCGATTCTGGTTGATGGGTGATAACGGCGTTATATATTGACACCAATGCTGGATAAGGGACTTGAAGTAGTTGCAACAACGTGTACCTAGCATGTTCTGGAGACATGATATGCGGATACTCATCGCATGACCAGCTATAGTCGCTTATCCAATTTGCCATGCCCTAGTAGTAAAAGTCTATACAGATTATTTTGAGGGTCTTTCTTGCCTGAAATCTCCTGTCAGTTTAGAATCATGGCATCCCTTTGTGATTACCATTCATAATTCTTCCCTGTTGGGTGCATAAAGATGGTTTTTGTAGTAGAGGAACCTTGCACTTAGTTTCCATTGTTTTCGGAACGTTTTCCCATCACATTCCAATGTTTCTGACTCTTTTTATTATTCTCACCATTCTTCATCTGGCCCCATGGCAACAAAGATCTGGTCTAGGGATTGCGTGGAAAACATCTTCATTTTTACTGGTGCAAGAGTGGAGTTAGACATTAAGATTCTTTCTTGTTGTGATCAAGGATAGTATCGTTCATCTGATTTGTCGAAATATTCCTTATTCTTTGTGTTCGCTTGTAGTATATTTTTTGCAGATATGGAGGTTTCTGCTGCTAACATCGGAGTCGGAATAAAGTTAGTTCTTCCCAAACCCTGGCCTGCGGATTCAGTCTGGTACAACTCATGACTGCTAGCATTTCTGAGTTGTCAATTTGAGTTACTATTAGTTGTGCTACACAGTTGCCTTTTCCTACTTAGTAGTTCTTAAAGCTGTAGTTTCTTAAGAGTAGCTCGAGTTCTCTTCTATAGTGTGCATCGATAACTCCAGCTCTGGCCTCTACTCTCTTCTTGATTACAGTTCCGCTGCGAGACGCAATTCTTCCGCAAGTTCCTTGCAGTAGACTGATATCTACACCTGTATATTTCAGTAACTGTCACTTTACCGGAAGTGGCGCGTCCTTTGGAGCGTAGTGCCCGTGAGCAGCAGCTGTTCGTGATCCTATTTCCTTACTATTATGGCTGTAACGACCCTGCTGGATCTTACAGTAGACTTAGTCTTATCCCATACCGAAGCCCGGAAGGGTTATGGTTAGGCTAGTCAAGTAACTCTATCAAAGGGTTACCATGTGGACTAAACAAATGGTAATGCTTAGACTGCGAACGAGAAAAGGTATACCAGGTAGGTAGGAAAGTCTACGTTGTGAGTTCGAAAGGTCTACGAGAGTTTCGGCGAGTTACCGTACCTAAGGCAGGTTGTTACCCTACCTTAGGGAGTATAGTTACCCTACCTTGGTAAACAGGTTACCCTACTTTTGGATAGGAGTTACCCTACCTTGAGCGTAAAAGGTTATGCGAAGTTTCCGGAAAAGTCATAGGATTGTTTGTTACGCAAGATTATATAGAGGGTTCGAATCTGGGCTTAATTGGGAAACCTGTTGTTGGACTATGAACCGCAGAAAATCTTGCCTGTGGTGAACATGGAAAAATCTGAGTCCAACACCCCCCTCTGGCCCTGATGTACAGACAATGCGTCATGGGCCAACTGTAGAGAAGTTGCTGGTTTACTTGTAAAAGCCTATGATTGAAGACGGCGGAGTAATACCGTATACTTTGTCGCCGTCCTTCCAACCGGAAGCTGTTCGCAGGATATATGAGGGGGCATGGGGCGACCGAATGGTTGCACGTGAAGTGATTCTCGAGTGCATATACCACTGATCCTTATAAGCCTACTGTTAAGATCGCTCGTTGATCTGTCATATCTCGCTACCTCGCAACAGGCGGCGACTTCTTATCGTATAGTTTTCCTATACTATTCTCAAGAGTTGCGTTCAACTCTTAAGTCTTATAGTATTAACTATATCTTTTATAAGATGGGAAGGATATGCGTTGTTTTAAAGAGTAAATCTTCTTTATATTCATAAAGTTATAGATAGGAAATAACTTAGATGGTTGCGTGAAGATCTATCTACATGACCCAAGTCCGTCCTTATATAGATCTTCCCATAACCCACTTACAAATCAAAATAACTATTATGAGTCACAACTGTGACTAATACAATCGCGTAACATCTTATGACTCAAACGAGTCATTGCACAATAAAATATATAACTATGAGTTGCTAAGGCAACTTATGTGGAACTATAATATCATATAACCCAAAACGAGTTATTCGCATAACAATAATATATGACTCAAAACTGTGAGTTATGTAAAACCTCCCATGACCTCTAAACAGGTCATGCGTATATAATCATAAAACCATATAACAAATGAAACCCTATGACTCGTATCTGAGTCGTAGTGCGAAATAGCTAAGTCAGTCTAGAATCGTGACACCTACGGTGGTAGGTATGTAAGGTATACTGGAAGCCTGGGAGGCCTCCGGTTAAGTAGTAGAACTTCGACTCCCGTATGTCTCCGAAGGACAGTAAGATGTCTGGAGCTTGTTAGTGAACTCTAGATCGTAGTAGTCTTATCTTGGCTGAGGTGCTTATCGTCAGTGGCTACGGGTAGCGCCCGTATAAGCCAATGGCTTAAGTGTCCCATCACGGGAGTCCGGAGACCAAGCTATTGTGTCAAAGCCAGTAGAAGACGATAGACTTGTCCCACGGAATGGCACCATTGAATGGTTGTCTACGAGACTTGTACAGACGAATAAGAATGGGACAGTGAGTTCGATATTAGACTAGCTTATCAGTAACCTGTTAGTTCACCACTAACAGGACAGCGATATGAAGAGTTTTCTCCTGCAGTTGATTGCGTGTATCAGGATACCGCATAAACACTTCACATCAGATAATGAACTAGCAGAGCCGGCTGACATTCGGCTGAATGTTTGCCCCTGGCCCAGAGGAGATGGGCATGCTCGCGATGGTGGTGAGCTTAGGAGTGATGGAGAGGAGCTGGCAATATAATTCTACTTAAGTATATGCGAGACCTCTTCTCCTAAGACGATCAACTATCCTCTCGAGAACTTATTGAGTAAAGCTGCGGCTTAACAATATTAACTTTCACCGTTAAGGTTTTCTTGCTTACATAATTGTACTTCACTTTGTGTACGAAGAAAGCTTTGGTACGGCCGCATCCTTGGGATCCATCTTCACACAGGGAGCCCCTGTTACAATATATCTTTAAGCAAACTTTTCGTTTAACTCATTCTCTCCTGATTAATTGATTGACCATTGTTGAAAACATCGTCCGAGTAAGAGTCGCTTGTCTGGTAAAAGAAGGATGGTGTGGAAACGAAGATGTCTACCAACCTTGGTAGTGTTGACTGTGCTGCGCAGCAGGCCCATGACCTCCGTTCACAAGGGTTGGTTTTCGCTGACCTACGTGGTCTTGAATGGCCTGCTATCCCCACACTTATCGAGGCGGCCCTGATTGATATTCCCGAAGAATGTTGGTATGTTATAGTTGCCGACCCAGATCGTTTATTTCATTTCTTCACACAGACCCCTCTTAAGGCTGGATCTACTGCTGATGCCCCTGATGACTTCACGTTTCTATTGTTAACCCGCCAGTTCATCGAGCCTTATGTTCTTTATGAAGTAGGCCAACAGATCAAAGCGGCGGAAACTCAGATGCGATACTGGAACGATGAATCTCAGTGAATCTTCCCGCAAGAAATTGTTGATGCGGCAGCCAACTGGATGCGAGGACAAAAGAGGTGCTTCAAGCAACTGGTTGTCACATGCTCCGTCTCCGTTACAACCACAGCGATTGAAAAAACCACACCAAGTTTTCTGCCAAGACCAGCTCTCATTGGCCGGTAGGCTTTTCTCACAGCCTTGCTCTTTACCCCGCTCGGGTGAAACTTTTTCTTCTCTTTTTTCTCTCAGTGTGTGCCCTGCCTACTATGTCAGGCCAACCTGCCCCTCCCGTCCCCCCAGGCCCAGGCCCCCAACGCACCGCTTCCTCTCGCAACAGCCTGAGGTCCAACCCCATCGGCTCTCGGGCCCCTACACCGGTCCTCGCCCCCTCTCAGGAAGATCAGTCAATCTGCCGCTCTGCTGCTGTAGCTGCCGAGTCGTTACTTCTTGATCCCGCAACTTTTCCCACACTGTTCATGCCTCCCTCCTCCTCCGATGATCTGTCTGACGGTGAAAGACGCATCCTCCCGGTTCTTGTTCCCTTGGTCACCAAAGTTCACCTCCTCTCGTCGGATATAACCCTCCTGAAATCCGGCGCATCTCAGACCCCCGGTCCTCCTGCCTCTCAAGCGGACCCTCTGATCACTGCTGCCCTCCGGGATTTGTCCTCCAAGGTCACCTCCCTGGCCGCACG